>LTAE01005033.1:0-20628 GCA_001647135.1 Pontederia paniculata | reverse complement strand
GAGAGAGAGAGAGAGAGAGAGAGAGGAGGCTTTGCGACGACTAGGACTTTGTGAAAGAGAATAAGATTTATGTTTCTCCTACCCTAAGAGTCTATTTATAAAGTTTCTTTAAAATTTTCTGTAAGTTTAATGCAACTCAAACTCTATTATTTAAATCCACATTGAATTTGAAATGAATAAAAAATATTATTTATTTAATTATGCTTTAGTTAATCCATGTCGCGCCTATGTGTAAACAGTGTTACAATATATATCTAACATTATAATTATGTGTGTGTTTGCTCGATGGGAAGATATTATGAGAATTTTCAGATGAAAATATTATCTTGTCATTCACGAGATATTACAATATTGATTTATATTTTATTCTTAAACAACTTATTTTTTTGAGAAAAATCCTTTAAAATATTTTGTTTTCAAAACTTATTTTTTATGCATTCATGATGTGTCACCACACCGCTTTCTTTCTTGTTTTTCCATGGCTCGTCAAACCGTGATGGAATCATTAATGGATAAGTATCTCATATACATATATCATACATGTCATGCTCAATCAGCATTCCTCGCACGAATTAAATGCCATCGTCATTAGTTATTATCTTTCAAGTAAAAGTAAAATATTACGAAGAATATAATATACATATATATGTAGATTAGTGCTCGATAAATCCACTTTCAGAGTTGATGAAATCAGACAAGTCCTCTACCGAATAAATAAGATTACTTTTGGTATATTATTTAAAAATGTCGTTCAACTCGATCCATTCTTCATTTTAATTATTCTAAAAGCCAATTAAAACATGTAGCAAATCAAGAATCAAACTCATTGCCTAACAAGAAATGGTTATTTTAGTTTGAAACTTGAAACTCAAATATAAAATAATAAATGATATGGGAAGTTAAAGTATTAGGAAAAAAATAATTGTTTTATAGTGTTTTTTCATGGTACAGACAGAGACTCGTATCATTTTTAATCGTGTGCCTTTATTTGAGTTTTTAGAAAAAAAAAGGTAAGATTAGCATGTTTGTTCAATTAAAATTAGTTATAAGAACTCTGATCGGATTTGACAATGGTATATATAGCTGTTGATGCTGCATGATGGCGACGTTATTTGAAACTTTATGAAAACCCTACGTATTATTCCTTTCAATAATCTTTTGAGAAGAAAAAACATATTAAAAATATTTCCATTTCCTCGCCACCATCAAAGATCAACATCAAATTTGTTATCACCTTGTAGTCTATTACAAGATAAATAATAATAAAATAATAATCCTTGGATGAAGTTATTTTCTAATGCATTTTTTTCAAAAAGCGAACTCATTTATTTTTCCATATTCAATTTCATGAGATTATTTTTTAATTCATATCTCACTACTTAAATATAACTATCATAATTAGGTCCATTTAGTAAACTTAGCTCCTCTTTCCAAAAACAAATATATAGATCTCCATGGCCACAAATAATAACAATAATAATATAAAACATCGAATATAATGTAATGCAAAAGTATTATATAATAGGTATTATTAATGCTTCTTACTAAATAATATTCTCCCATAACATAATCAAGAAGAAAGCTGCGGTCTTTCTGAGCATTATTCTCCTGTGTGCTGAGAGAGAGAGAGAGAGAGAGAGAGAGAGAGAGAGAGAGTAAAATAAGGCATAAGGGAGGAAGGAAGGAAGCCAATTGAGCTTTTTGAATACTCACCTCCCCCACAACTACACGCTCTTCCTCTTCTTCTTGTCCTCCTCCTCTGTCAAATCTCTCTTTACAGATCAGCCGAGCTGCAGAGCCATCTGCACACATAGTTTTTAATCGCTTTCGGTTGTACTGAACCCCGTATCCCCCTCTCTCTGTCTCGCCCCCTTCCCTCGAGGTCGATCGAGGAAGATATCATCATGAGCTCAAGGCATTAAATTACAGGTACACATCGGTTTCAGAGTTCGAGGAGAAGAATTTAATTTAAACCAGCAGATCCATCCTTCAAAAGTTTGTATATACTTCGTCGTTTCGCCATTAGAGCTGCTCCTGGTGGTGGTGGTGGTGTTATCAGCAGTAGTAGTAACTGCCCGGTAGAAGGAGCAGCAGCAGAGCAGGAGTTGCAGGGGGCGAAAGAATCTTGCGATGGAGAAGTATGAGGCGGTGAGGGACATCGGATCGGGCAACTTCGGGGTGGCGAAGTTGATGCGGAACAAGGAGACGAAGGAGCTCGTCGCCATGAAGTTTATAGAACGCGGCCACAGGGTATATATTTGCTCCTCCGTCTTCTCCACTTCATGTGTTCTTGTATTAAAAAAACTTCCTTTTTCTTTTGCCTCTTCTTTTGTTTCATCAATTGAGTATACAATTATTAGATTTCAAAATCTATTTAGTTCGGATTTATCAAAGATATAACAAAATTGTGTGCGAAAGATGAAGAAAGTTGTATAATTCTCGTTGCAGATCGACGAGAATGTGGCGAGGGAGATCATAAACCACCGCTCGCTCCGCCATCCCAACATCATCCGCTTCAAAGAGGTGCTGAATAAAAATCGCTCCTTTTTTTTTCTCTCTCTGTCTCTTTCTCTGTCTTTGTCTCCGTGCCGTGCATGTCGGGGATTCTGAACAGTCAAGTTCTTGGTTGCAGGTCGTGCTGACTCCGACGCATCTGGCGATCGTGATGGAGTACGCCGCCGGCGGCGAGCTCTTCGAGCGCATCTGCGACGCCGGACGTTTCAGCGAAGACGAGGTGTGATTTCTTCTCTGATCTCTCCCCCTTATTCTCATTTCCTGTTCTAAAATTCCTAGTAATTATTAAACGAAGTATTAGCATTGACGTTGACAGCCAATAAAGCAGTAAAATTGTTTCTTCCCCTGTTTTCTGATCAGTAAATTCACATCATTGTTGCAATCTCTTTTCAGGCGAGGTACTTCTTCCAGCAGCTCATATCAGGAGTCAGCTACTGCCACTTCCTGGTAATAATTCATTCTTCTCACCACATTAATTACAATCTACAAACCAGAAAAAAAAAATAGCAGTAACAGCTGAATAAAATTACATTTGTTTCATCCTTTATATATATATGTATATGTATATAATATTCTGCAACAATTTGGGTTTAAAAATAAGAACAGCAAATATGCCATCGAGACTTGAAGCTGGAGAACACGTTGCTGGACGGCAGCCCTGCGCCACGCCTTAAGATCTGCGACTTCGGTTACTCCAAGGTTATTTATTTTGTTTCTCCATTTTATTTTCAGGAGTTTTTCTTAAGATTATTGTCACCATGGTTATATGTTGCCATTGCCGTATTTTATTTTCCAGAATTGACACTTCTAAAGTTTTATTATATATGTAAAAAAAATGTTTTTGCAGTCATCGTTGTTGCATTCGAGGCCCAAATCAACGGTGGGGACGCCCGCATACATCGCTCCGGAGGTCCTCTCCCGTCGTGAGTACGACGGCAAGGTATTTTTACTTCACAATTATAATAACAACCATGTCTAAATGTGGAATTAATTATTGGGAGGTTCCAAACTTGGATGGTTTATTTATTTTACTTTAAAATCCGAGACCAATTTTCTGAAACAATGCTGCAAGGAGAGGCGAGTTAATGGCAAACTTTGTTCTTTAGCAAATTGTTATTTCTGTGTCTCTGTTCTTTTTTATTTAATTTCATGTTGCATTGTATGTTATTATTGGGGAGAATGGACATGCTGCTCTGTGCATGCAGATGCAGCAGCACTGTGCCTTATCACCTTAGAGTTGGATCAGAGGAGGGAGCCAAGTCATTGTGTTTGAATACTACTTTGTCATCTCCATAGCATCCAATTGCAAAGAGACAAGCTTTACAACTCTTCATGGCAGGCTAGAGATCTCATTTGGATGCTGTTATGTCAGCTCCATCATTGGATCTTGCACTGCTAAAAGTTCCTAATTAGTGTTCTGTTTATATCGACACCTAATATTTCCCCCCATGGACAACTCTTGATAAATCAGCATGTAAAGTTCTTATTAGCTTTGTTGAAGGGGAAGTAAGATTTAAGTTTGACAGCCTCAAATGATTGCCTTGTACAGAACTTAGATTCTTGCTTTTTTTAGCAGTTAATGCAGCATTTTGAATGCTCACAACTTTAACATGTCACCATGCTGTTCTCATAGATAAGTGTGTCCTCTTATTCAAATTAAGACTTTAACAGGCTAATTATCTAGGTTCAGTGTCTTGTGTTTCAACATATTTTATGGTCTGCTGATGGTCCGTCACCTGTGATATTTAAAATTCTACATAAACTTGTTAAATTGGTGTATTTATAGCACTAATTTTGCATTCCAAAATTGCACTGGTGATGTAGCTTGCAGATGTATGGTCATGTGGAGTGACCCTGTATGTCATGCTGGTTGGAGCTTACCCCTTTGAGGATCAAAATGACCCCAAGAACTTCAGGAAGACCATCATGGTGATCATCTCCAATCCTCCACTCCTCTCCCCTAATCAAAGTTGTTTGATCTTGTATTTAAAAAGTTTAAACTTTTACCATATGTATCTATGTGTAACATTATCTGAAATTGATCAGATGCTTACTTGGTTACCTGAATTGCATTGCAGAGAATAATGTCTGTTCAGTATAAGATACCCGACTATGTTCACATATCGCAGGAATGCAAACAATTGATCGCCCGTATATTTGTTGCCAATCCACTTAAGGTAAATCTGAAACTTATTTAAAGATGCACTGCCATTAATATAGAAAATGGTAATCCTAGTATTTCTGATGAAATTGAAATCTGCATTTGTAGAGGATCACGATAGCGGAAATAAAAAGCCATCCTTGGTTCTTGAAGAACTTGCCAAGGGAACTAACAGAAAGGGCACAGGCTACATATTACAAGAGGGACAACTCTGCTCCTACTTATTCTGTGCAGAGCATTCAGGACATCATGAACATAGTAAAGGAGGCAAGAACACTTCCGAAGCCACCACAATCCTGCAGCTGGGATGAGGAGGGATCGGAAGAGGAAGCAAAGGAAGAGGGAGGTCAGGAGGAGGATCAGGAGGAAGAAGAAGAGGATGAGTATGACAAGACTGTAAAGCAAGTCCATGCAAGCGGGGACTACAAGTTTGATGTAAATGATAAGTGAAAAAAAATGAATGCTCTTTTCCCTGTCAATTTGGTTGTTTGTAGAGTTAATGAACAATCCATTACAATTATGTCCTTGATATTTTTGGCTTTGTTGGATGTTGTAGCAACTTGTAAGATAATTTAGTGACTTCCATGTTATTTGCATGCTTATGTGAATTATGTACAGTCGCAGAAAAAGAAGGTACTTTTTTTGTGCAAGTTTTGCTGAAATTTCTGGAGCAGCAGATTGTTGTGGATTTAGGTAATATAAATAACTTATTTGTATAGGATGAGAGTTAGAAAAAAAAAAGGAATTTACACATTACAGTTTCAGTAGTTAACACACACCCGACCCTGTGAATGAATAAGGAAATTCTGATGAATCTTCTTGCAAAGTTTTGTGTCCTATTTTTTATTTATTTATTTTTTGATGAAATAGTTGTTCTTTTGTTTGTCCCATAAACCTTATCATAATCCAAAAAAGGAATGCAATGTGAAGAGCAAGCTGTGTGATTTTGTTTTTCTCCTGATTTTTTCCTCTATTAAAAGAGAGAAAAATCTGAATCATTATCGAACTGACCGTAGCCGAGGTTTGAAAATTAAATTTTAACCTCATCTTTTAAGTGAAAATTTATGTTACAATACAGATAAATATGATTATACTGTGGGAAAATTAATTAGACATGTTTGCGAATGCATACATGAGTTATGCCCTGTCAACGTGGAGTTAATTTTTTTTTTTTCACTTAATGCATCCAAAGATGATGTTAGGAATGTAAATTCAATCGTCAAAACACTCGTGATATGAAAGAACAACGCCAAGACATTGCTGTGATTCTACTAAATCAAATCAAATTCTACCGTCTCAACGTCTAAAAAGAATAATTGATTTTTAAATTTGTCAAAAATTCTGATATGACCAAAGGCCAAATAAGAACAAGGGCCAAGCCCACATCATGTCATTGAATATCGAAAAGTAACAATATAGGTTTAGTCAAATGTCCCCATAAGAGTTCACAACACTCCATAATATGGACAACATAAAATGGGCACAAAGTCTACGTTTAACAAAACAAGAGAAAAGGAAATATATAACTATTATTCTCTCTGATTTCTCTCACGCACAATACTAATTATTTATCCCTTTAGGTGCTCATGTAAGAATGTAAGGCAATCATTCATCCTCAAAGATTATCTCCTTCTCACCTACACAAATAATATAAATAAAGGAGTATAAAACGAATTCTATAAATATAGAAAATTAGAAAATAAATTCGAAGATCCATCATCAAGTTTCAAATATACATAGCTCGATTTATAAGAAAATATTTATAAATATACAAAATTAAATCATACTATGCATGATCCAATATATATGTGTTATGACACCAACTCGCCACAACTTAACTACGCTTGTCATTTCTTGCTCATACAAAATATTATCACCTCAACTACATGAGTCGTCGACCGCAAGAGGAAGAGCTATCACCATCACCTAGCTCATCGTGAGTCATCTTCTCGCTCCAACACAAGCCACCATGCATGATGCAACATAATACTATTATGATATTGATTCATATTTAAAATATAGTTTTTCACACATGATTTTATACCACAAAATAGTATATCTGAAAAGTTTGTGATTACATAATGACACCATTAGCTATGAATTCATATAAATCACATAATAAAATATGTGAAAAAATGTCAAAAAACTGAATGTAAATATCATCATATTGGCTCAAAGACAATCACATCATTAATTAATATAGTTAATCTCATAAATTAAGAAAATGAAAAAATGGTCCACCAACGATGTGGACATGTAAATTTAAAATTTACTCACCTCGACTATATTCGTTATTATTAGGTTACCCATATTTGAGCAAATCTATTAGCGGAAAACCTAATATATAACATGACATATTATATAAATTTATAATTAAATTGCACATACAAATTCAAATCTCGAAATCATAATGATCACAAAATCAAATAATATATTAAATATTTGAAAATTTTGAATTTAATAAATAGTATTGGTTTATAAATTCGAATTCAAGTATATTTTAGCTAAAATATTATTTATATGATTAAATAGTTATTAATTTAATATCTTAAGTGAAATTCCTAGTATATATCATTAGTGACACAACATCACTAATCATTTGCATTCATAATTATAGTTACCAGAAGTCATGTCACCCAATTCATTTAGTCATTTGTAACGTCTCATTATGTAATTATTGTAATTTTTTAAAGAATTTGTTATCATTACGTATTAGTCAAATGAGTCATAATGTCTTTTTATCCTTTGTCAACATATGCAATTATATAAACTTGACACATAATCCACGTAGTTCCATTCTTATCCTCACCACTTATTAATTATTTATTAACATATATCGGTTGCCATGGGAATGGCATAGTAAAAATAATATCTATAGAAAATCTATACTTAAATAATTAAGTTCAATGTTAGTTGGGTATTCTATTAACTAATAATTATCATCTTAAAAATATTTTATTAAATCCCCCCAGTCATATTAGTATTACACCGCAGTTGAATTACCAATTCATAAATTTAACCTAATTAAAACCACACACATATACTCGATACCAACTCTATAGTCAAATTAATCAAATTTAAGCTTCTTGTCGTAACAACCTCAATTTTTTTGAAAAAGAAGTATAAAAGAAAAGATGGGACAAGATAGAATATGAGTAGGAGAAGAAAAAAATATGTATGACCAAATGAAATTGTGATCCTAATATTTTTCTTATTAAGTTAATTTTTCTAATCCTATCCGAATTAATTCTTGAGAAACTTCTAATCAAAATACAAGTTAACTCTAAGAAGTTCTAATCACACTCAAGCTCTACCTACCTAGAGGGAATTTTCTTCCTTATAATATGATCCAATCCCTCATCCTTTCTCACAATTTTCTCTCTCTCCTCATAGCATGAGATGATCATCATGGAGAAGAAGAGGGCTTGGAAGAAGGAATTCATCATGGAGGAGAAGAAGAATTAGAAGAAGAAGAAGAAGAAGAAGAAGAAGAAGAAGAAGAAGAAGAAGAAGAAGAAGAAGAAGAAGAAGAAGTTGGCTACAAATCAAAGTATGTAGTTAGGAGGATCATAGGGATTATCATATGTATATGATAGATAAAGGGATATTAACAATGTTAAGCCCTAATCGACAACAAAATGGAGATGAAGATCTATAGCAATAGGCAGCCAATCAGAAACCGAACGCGGATCACATCTGAGATGACACTGACCATGTTAGTGGTGGTCAAGATGGTCGCATCGCCCAAATGCAGGTCGTGCTCTAAAGAGCACATGGAAACGACCTGCGTAGCCTCTTGATATGGATCGTGCCCATAGATGCAGGAATGACCAATGGAGGACTATTCATCGGAGGAGATAGAAACCCTAATCCTAGAAACATATCGCATCACCATAACGCATACCATATTACTGAACCGGATCGGACACGAATTGGAATGGGACTGAGTCACCTCAAATCGATTGTGTCATAGTTGAACTGTATGATGCTCAACGCGGACTGCGTTGACCTAACGAACCATGTCTAGCGTAAACATGGGTCGGGTCCTAACAATAGCTGTCACTAAGAAGACCGTGTTCATATTATACACAAGTTGTGTTTTGACAAAAGAAAAGAAAGTTGATCCGAAAATGATCGTGTTTATTTCAGACGCAGGCTTATTCCATCACTTGAAGAAATAAAGATTGTTCTGTTGATTGAGTGATTGTTTAAAACAAAAATCTTAGATCTCCAATGATAATAGGATTTAAAAGATGTATTGCATGTGATTGAATTTGTCCATGAAAATATGATTTGGTTCTTTGTGAATTGAACCCTAACCGTTGGGTAATTTGATTCCTGTTGGAGCAGCTATTTATGGGTAATTGTAAATGGTTTCTTCAGGTTCAATTGAATTCTTTTAGGAACAACTATCTATGAGTTCCTTCGAAAACAATTGCAAATTGGTTCTTTCTAGTTCAATTGGGTTCTTTCGGAAACAATTGTCACTATTTTCTTCAGGCTAACTTGTCTTAATGGCACCTGAAGCAAAAATCACTAACCTTCATGATTTTTAAAGGATCACTAATTATTAAACAACTTAGGACAACAGTACAATAACAAATGACTAGGGTCCTAAGTAAAATATTGAATTGAACTTGAACCTACTGAGTTGAAAGAAATTGACATTATACCTTAACAATGCAATTGAGGTTCTTACAATTGAATGATTAAAGATATTGTAAAGAAAATAAAATGTGAAAAGGTAAAGTAAAGGAAAGTGCATATATTGATTTTAATATTCTCTGTCATGTCTTTATATATTATTTTTTTTTCTGTTGAATATTTGTTGTACATGTTGTGCTTCATCGCTCATGGGAGAATTATCTCCCCTATTTTGATCCTACAGGCGATAAGAACAATGATAGGTGATGACTCAAGTGATGCAGAAGTTCGTGATATGATAGCTTGCACATGATAGGAATCTAGCATGAGTTATAGTCATTTTATTAGTTATGCCTTCTCATTATTGAACAATGTAAAATGAAACAGTATTCTTGCTAGACTTATTTATAGAGTTTTTATTTTAAAGTTATTACTTTTGCATGATGTGTCCATATTGTTGATGAGTCTTTTGGTCAAAAGTCAAGTCAAAGAAGAATGTCGTAGCTTTTCAAGAGGGCATTCTGCTACGTGGTGGAATATGTGATTTTGGGGTACTATGGTTTGTAGATTCACAAAACAGAAGAAGAAATTTACTCTGCCTTGCGCACTACAAAAAGGCAACCAACAACGGCTCCTTGTTCTTTATTGCGCTAGTTCATGCAGACTCTCGATCCTAAGATCTCGATCCACGACTTAGTAATTCATAGACGTTTCATACGAAGTGGAATCTTATGAATCAGGAGAATCGATACGGTAGATGACTTCATTATGATTGAAAATATAGGTTGTTGAGTCAAGCAAGAACATCAGGTGGTGGAACAGGATCCACGCAATCAGCTCAAGCAACTACAGTAGGCACACATGCAAAGGCATAATCACCTCTTACATGTTGATTTTTCATTCTTCATTGGACGCTTCAAATGACAATGACGCCCACTATTACAGTAAGACATCAAAGCGTAATGAGAGAAATTTCTTAGTTGTCTCTACAAGCATCACAAACAATCATAGTGCCATCAAGAAAAGTATAGGTTAAGTCCTAAGGAGGTTATCAAAGGAAAGAAGAGAAGAATTTGATGTCTAATTGTCTTTATTTGTTGTAAATGAAGATAGATCCAATGCATCTTGTGAAAAGACCCTCGCATGAGCAAGAAGCGGTGCAAAACATAATGAAGTATTCCTTGGTAAAGCATCAGAGTTGGACAACTGATAGATAGATTATATGACTGAATTTAGAGACAAATTTATTTTTAAGGAGGTTATAATGTAATAACCTCAATTTTTTTGTAAAAAAATAAAAGTATAAAAGGAAAGATGAGACAAGATAAGATATGATTAGGATTAGGAAAATATGTGTATGAGGCCAAGTCAAATTGTGATCCTCATATTTTTCTTATCAAGTTAATATTCCTAGTCCTATCCAAATGAATCCCTAAGAAACTCCTAATCAAAATACAAGTTAGCCTTAAGGAGTTCTAATCACACTCAAACTCTACCTAGAGAGGGTTTTCCTTCCCTATAAATAGGACCGAACCCCCTTATCCCTTCTTAATGTGTGCTAATTATGCAGAAATATCGCTAGCAAGTGTACTAATCGTATCAAGCAATAGTTCAATAACGAGTTGAGTATCCACCCCACAAGGACTAATATTAACTCTATCTATCTACTCCCACTAACTAATAGGAGATAATAGGTTTGTGATAAAAATTAATTCTTAACAGAAAATGAAGAAAATGAAAGAGAAGAAAAAGTTTTATAACAAGAACCCTCTGAATTAGGATGATGTAAGATGCATAGGGAAAATTCAGTTAAACTCAAATGTAATGAATGTTTAAGTTCACTCAATTTTCATGAGGATTAGGATCTACTTAGAGTTTGATGTCCTCACCAGTATGACCAACTACCTCAAATCTAAGAGACTTGACTATTCCTCTCCAAGATGTCAATCTAATCAATAGGATTTTGAAATGTGTTAAGATGTATTTCCTATACTATGAATTGTTTCTCTTCAGGATGTCAATCTCACAGACTTCACATCTAAAGTATTCCTCACCGGGATACTACCTAGGTATGATATGCAATTCCTTGACTATGAGATTATAAAAATCACTTTTACTTATCAAAGAAAAATAAGAGCCCATTTTTTCTCCTCAGGATGCTAGCAATGATTCGAATGCTCAAATATGAATAAAAGAGCATTAAACACGATACACATATGCATAAGAAATTCAGGACTAAAATTAAGTCAATCAAGGGTTGAAAGGTTTCTCCCTTACAATAAAAGTTCTCTAGAAAAATAGACTAAATGAATTACATGAAGTTCACCCAAAAGTTAAGAAGAGAATATTACAAACCATGGATCATTAACTTCACTTGACGATCGTCTTCTTCATAGGATCTGCAAAAATTCTTCTTCTTCTTCTTCTTCTTCTTCTTCTTCTTCTTCTTCTTCTTCTTCTTCTTCTTCTTCTTCTTCTTCTTCTTCTTCTTCTTCTTCTTCTTCTTCTTCTCCTCTTGTTGGACAACGTCATGGCTCGTGATAGAAATGCCATTGTCGTGATCGAAGAATTGTTTCCGACGTTGTGCGATGTCACAACCCATGATCTTTATATCACGATCGTGATCGAAGCTTCCGATTTTCCTTTCATCTTGTCAAGCCCATGATAAATTTGTCAAGATCATGACCGAAGTGTTATTTTTCTTTTTATCACTTCACGACTCTTGTCATGGCCCATGAACGAGTATTCATGACCATGACCTTATATGTATGTCATCTTTCCTTTGATGCGTTCACAACCATGAAACTAGTTTCACGTCCTGCGAAATCTAGTCTTATGTTCACGGTCATGACTTGTGTGTTACAGTTGAACTGCCTGATTTTCACGACCGTGGGTTGACCATCATAGCCGTGACTTTCTGAACTTTTATAGTATTTTATTCTTTCGTCCAATTTCACTTTAGAAAATTGCAGTCTCCTCCATCGCATTGCAAAATGCCCTCAACAAATAAAAATATGATATTATGCAAACTCTAACTCTAAAAATGGAAATAAAGTGAAATGAATGATAAACTAATGCATATGATAATGAAATGCATGAAAATGATACGGAAAATGCAATGAAAAACTTGACTAATTTAGCATTCATTAAACTCTCCCAAGCTTAAAGTCTTGCTTGTCCTCAAGCAAAATTCCAAAGTAATGCTCAAGATTCTTCCATCATAACATATATCTTGCAAATCAATATTTTTCTTGCACCATCTCTCGCCTGCCCCTCACTACCAGTGCACCTTCACCCATTCTCCTTCTTCATAGAGTTTCTAACCCATAAACAATTTAAACAATTCAATCACAACTAACAGATAGAGTTCATCAAACTACAACATTAATGTTGAAGGCAAAGGTATCAATTGAGCTTATACTATTAAACAATAATATTAAACATAATTTGCAAATTTGTTTTCATGTTCTAACTTCCAATAGGATTGCACAAGAAAGTTCATGTAGCAAGTTTTCAACTAACGGACCCTAGACTAATTGGCCTTTGGGCACGAAGATTTAAGAGTCCCCCATGGGTGTACTTCCCTGAACATTCCCAAGTTCTGAATGAAAGGTCAAACTAGGTAGTTGAAATAACACGTAGGCGCTTCTCCAATTTGCACAAGGTGATTAATGTAGCGGGCTTTCCACTCATGACTCCGACGACCTTAGGGCAATATGTGTTAAGGCACCCCTCGAGCTTACTTGCTCGAACTCACCTAGGTTCTGGATAACACTTGGGTACTACTTCAACCTCTATTTCACACTTATATTTTCTTCCAATTTCAAAAATTTTCACACTTTTTTTATTTTTGCATTTCTCACAATTTTTCGATAAGCTAAAAATATACTTAAACTTTAATAAAAAAAAGCTCTAGTAATTTAGGCTCAAGTACAATAAAATTGAAAAAAATTATAGTCTAAGGAATCATAACTCTTATCAACAAAACTCAGAAATTTCATTCATACTTATGATTTGCATTTAAAAGAATGACATTTGAATTTTATAGATCATGCTAGATAGCTCTAGAATATATACGTATCATAAGTTAAACAAGGTTTCGTAGATCGAGCTGACATTTTTTTTGGGATTTTTAAAAAAAAATTCTCAACACTAAACATGGATGCATATTGAATTATGACAAAACAAATTGACAAATGCATACAAAAGATGACAAAATGAACTACAAACATGAAAATGCGGCATACTAATCAAAAGATGCATGAAATGCAAACTCCCCAAAGCTTAAATCGAACATTATCCTTAGTGTTTAAGCCTCAATCGAGGAAAATTATACAACGATGCAAAAGAACATAATGCAACTAAAAGAAAAGAAAAATTATGAACGAACAAGTCCAAAGGTGGTGGCAGTGATGGCGGTGTAAAGAAGCCTCCGTAATGTCCCTAGCTAGGGTAATAATCATGCATGAGCCTAACCATCTTGTCGATGCTGTCCTGGCGAGCCCACATCTCCATCATCATCTCGTACTAGTTGTCCTAGCGTGCACGAATCTCCGTCATCATCTCATACTGGGCTGCTGCCCTATTGACTTGTGTAGTTGCTCTGCCGTGATTGCCTCCAAAGTGGTTTGAATGTCTGTAAGGTCGAACTATGCAGGGTATGATGAAAAGTCAGTAGTAGCATTGTTGGGCTGCTCAACAGAACGCCCCACATTAGAAGCTCTCGCCCATTGTTGAGGAGTCGACAGAGGTGGTGTCTCAACTAGCTGCTTAGGACACCCAAAGAGTGGCGGGAAGAGAAGCTAGTTGGCACTATCAAAGATTGTGATCCTGCATGCTCATCATATGGTGTCCTCTCCAACCTATTCCTGAATATAAACATGGGAGCTCTCTTATCAATGCAGGCGAGCTTCATGTTCAACACTATGCTTCGGTCCAGGTGGATACTGCCCTTGATTTTGGAGTCGGCCAACTGCATCCTGAAATGCTTTGCAATAGGAGTAATAAGTCCTCCGACTATGATATTATCCTTCGTCTTCTTAGAGTGACTATGAAATTCCTAGTGACGAAGGCTCCGATATTAACTTCCACCCCCTCGATCATCGCGTACAACAGATAAAGCTCCATCTTGGCGAACTTGTAGTTGAGGACAACCTCCCCAATGATAGCTCTCCAGAATCTTGCCGCGTCAAAATCTTGAGGTACACATCGCCCGCCTCCATGCCGAAACAGATAAATGTCATTAAAATCATTCAGGGAAAGAGAAAACCTTCTGTCATACATCTGAAAGTCAATTTTGGTCGCCATGTATTAATTGCCATCCAAATTGATAGTCTTGAAAGTGTTGAGGAACTCCCAAGTCAATTCCTCATATGTGCCCCCATGCCTTCTCGAGAAAGTGCGCGATGCCAATCCTCTCGAATAGTTGAGTCATGTCATTCTACAGCCCGTATATCTCCAAAGTAGTATGATGAGCAAAACGAGTCGGTGTGATCTCCATGAAAGAATGATCGTAGTATTGTTGTTGCTGCTCATCGCTTCGGAACATGATAGCTGGTGGTTGTGGGATGAGCTCCTCGTCTTTCGTCTGATTATCGCCTGTGGTGCGGTTACTAAGGGTTCTATGCTTCTTGTGGTGTTCCATGGAGTAAGAGACGAAGACAGGTTAATAAGGAGTTAGTTGTGGTCACGAAGGCTCATAGCCTCAACACTATGGTCATGGCGGTGAATGGGAACGCACGACCGTGATGTAGATGCCCTTAAAATTATGACTGTGAGGTGAAGGTTAGGACCATGAACTCGATGAGGAATGTAATGACTCCGGGTTTCACGACCCATGAGTTGTCCATCACGACCATGAAATTATTGTTTCCTCTTTGGTGTGTGTATCATGGCCCATGATCTAAGAATCACGACCATGAGGTTGATGACGAGGCTTGCCTCTTCTGATTTCATGGCCCGTGATTTGTAAATCACGACCGTGAGAATATTGATACACACTCGTGAGTTGATAGTTACGGTTGTGAGGTTGTGGTCCTTCTTCTTCACCTTATAGATCACGACATGTTAGAAGAGGGCATGGTTGTGATTTCATGGATGTCTTCTTCGGTGCTTGAGTAATTTCCTGTGAGGTGTATATCACGGCCGTGATCAAGTTGCACTCGCCACCCATGGTGAAGATGCCTTCTAAGGGACAATAGAGATGTCGCCGGGAGGTTGAGTATGGATCTCGCAGGATGTTGGCGAGGTCGAAGGTGACCTTCGGGCTTTAGAGTTGTCACTGACATCGTGACGAGTGGGAGGGATGCTGTCCAGAATGTGGAATTTTCAGGCGATTGTGAGGAGGAAGATGAGGGCGGTAGGATGTTGGCGCGAAGGAGGTCACAACTAGTTTCAAATGATTCATTGGCGTGATATTTCACGAGAGGTTATTAATTATTGCGGTTGGGGAGCGATGGTTGGGAGATGAATGATTGGATTTGAATTTAATGTGGTCAAAGTCTCCGTCACGGATCGTGACTGAGAAGTCATGACCATGATCGAACGCGTAAATGTCACGAGTGTGAATTAAGGATCTCGGTGCATTGTCACGACCATGAGGGTAGGGTAACGACCATGCTAATAGGGAACTAGTGTTTGATAGGATTTTGTCACGGCCCGTGACAATGATGTCATGGCCGCAATGTAGGAGTTTTGGCTGGCCCCGCTGGATCACGCTCGCGAAGAGCGGTCACGGTCGATATTTCACGTTCGTGAATGTTGTTTCACAGTCCGTGGCATTTTTTTATGACTCCTACACTAAGAGAAAACCTAAGACTCAACTCAAGTTAGTAAGGTTAGTGACCAAATAAAAATAAAATTGAAACTAAAAAATAAACTAAAATTAAGGAACAATCTCACTAGAGAACAAAAGATGTGATCGTGGATACTCCATCACGGTGAGTGTTAATAGTTGTGTGCAGAAACATGCACCCTTGTATCTCCCACCTTTCGCCATCAATGATCTTTAATTTTTAATTTTTCTTCAATTATGCCCTTGCATTGTGCATCCACAAATTATTGGTGTTCTTGGACTGTAAGTGTGCTTTTGTGATGCCACTTCTTTGAAGTTGTTGGTGTTCTCTTCACTTTTGAGGTTGGCCGATCTGGGGACACTACTGCTATATTGATAGGGACATTAAAAGGTGATCTCCTCCTTCTGACTTGTCCATCTTCCGTGGTCACCTCCTTGATTCACCATTGAGCTGCCCATCTTCTCTGATTGTTTCTTTGTGGCCTCCATCTTCTTTGAAAAGAATTTTGATTATGACAAGGACACACGAAAGTTGTTGGATGCGCCTCATTGTTGCCATTGTGAATTTCAGCATTCTTAGAAGTCAATTGTGCAACTTGCTTCTATAATGCTTCAAGTTTTATTTTCATGGCTTCGAATTTAATTTGCACATCTGACAACTAAGGAGTAAGATATTTAACTTCCTCAGATTTGGGTTGACTTCTATTTGTGTCAATTGGGCCTCCAATTTTGTGATGATGTTCTCTTGCATGAGAAGTCTCTTTTCAATGGTTGTAGTGAGTTGCATAATCATCTCTTCAAGATTGACGTTTGTTTGAATCGATGGTTTATTAGATAACAGTGAAGTGATAACACCGTCTATAGCATTGCTGCTCTGTATTAGATCAGAAATTTGTTTCTCCAGTAATTGAATCAAATTCTCTTCTTTAGTCAAGTTTGTCAACAATCCACCCATCATATGTGTGAGCAATAATATTGGGTCCATTGACTGGTCTTCTAGTTGTGAAGGTTGAGACAATTTGCTTTTTTTTATGACTTGTTGTTGCCTCATTTTGAACCCCCTCTTTCTTCATAGATTTGCCTTTGTCTTCAATCATCAGCTTTGGTTGCTGATTGATGTTTTGTTGCTTCTTTTCCACTGAAGATGAATTGAGGTGTGCAACAAATATATCTTGAAAACTCATAAACTAAAAGAACAAGTGAAAGCAAATGCAAATAAAATCCCAAAGTAGTTAATGTGAATACAATAGATAGTTGACGAATTAGTCCCCGATAACGACACTAAAAATTTGGTGTGTGTTAATTATGCAGAAAATATCGGCAAGTGCACTAGTCGTATCAAGTAATAGTTCAACAGTGAGTTAAGTATAGATCCTACGAAGACTAATATTAACTCTATCTATGTACTCTCACCAACTAATAGGAGATAACATGTTTGTGATAAAAACAAATTCTTAATAGAAAATGAAGAAAAGAAAAGAGAAGAAACAAATTTGATAACAAAAACTCTTTGGATTAGGATGATGTAAGATGAATAGGGAAAATTCAGTTAAACCCATATGTAATGAATGTTTAAGTTGTCTAAATCCTCACGAGGATTAGGATCTACCTAGAGTATGATTTTTCCCCAAAGATGCACCAACTACCTCAAATCTAAGAGACTTGACGGTTCCTCTCTAGGCCAATATAATATAATAGGATTTTGAGATGCATTAAGATATATTTTTTAAACTATGGATTGTTCCTTTAGAATGCCAATCTCATAGACCTCACACCTAAACTATTACTCACCATGATGCTACCTAGGTATGATATGCAATGCCTTGACTATGAAATTACAAAGATCATTTTTACTTATCAAAGAAAATTAAGAGCCCACTATTCCTCCTCATGATGCCAGCAATGATTCAAATTCTCAATGCATAAAAGAGCATGAAACACGACACACATACGCATAAGAATTTCAGGACTTAAATAAATTCAATCAAGGGTTCAAAGATTTCTCCTTACAATAAAAGTTCTCCAGAAAATAGGCTAAATGAATTACACGAAGTTCACCCAAAAGTTGAGAAGCGAAGATTACAAACTATGGATCAATAACTTCACTTGATGATCATCTTCTTCATACGATCTGTAGAAATTCTTCTTCTTATTATTCTTCTCTTGGCATTAGGTTTCGCTCTAGGCTTGTTGTTTTCTCATAGATTCTCTTCAAAATCTCTCTTCAATATTCTAGTAGATGATAGATCTCCCAGGTTTGATGCCTACTAATGATATTTATAGGTTAGGAGAGTCATGGGTTAACAAACTTCATTTTGGGATAGATAAGGCTTAATTAGGGATAAAAGTAACTTTAAAAATAATTTTTTAATTTTTCCCGCAAATTGTCATGGTTGTGAATGAAGGACTTGTATTGACGTCGGCCAACTTAACGACCCGTGACAAAAAATGTCACGGCCGTGACAAGAGAATCATTTACATCATTGCAAGATATCACGGCCCGTGATCTTTATATCACGATCGTGACCTAAGCTTCAGATTTTTCTTTCATCTTGTCATAGCCCATGATAAATTTGTCATGAACATGATCGAAGCATTGTTTTTCTTCTTATCACATCATGACTCGTGATCTAGGAATCATGACAGTGACCTAACAACCTTTTTCATATCACAACCCGTGAATGAGTATTTATGGCTCTGACCTTATATATATGTCCTTTTTCATTCGATGCATTCATGACTGTGAAACTAGTTTCACGGCCCATGGAACCTAGTCTTATGCTCACGGTCATGACTTGCATGTTACGACTGAACTGGCCTAATTTTCACGACTTGAACTTCTATAGTATTTTATTCTTTTGGCCTCCAATTTCATTCTAGAAAATTGTGATCTTTCTCCATCGCACTGCCAAATGCCCTGGACACGCGAAAATTGAAATAAATTGAAATGAAGGATAAACTAATGCATATGATAATGCATGAAAATGAGATTGAAAATGCTATAAAAAATATGTCTAATTTTGCATGCACCACTTCTCACAATTTTTTTTCTCTCTCTCCCCTTCTCTCCACACAACGTCATAACATCATGGAGGAGAAGAGGCTTGGAAGAAGGTTCATCCTTAGTGAAGAAGAAGAAGAAGAAGAAGAAGAAGAAGAAGAAGAAGAAGAAGAAGAAGAAGAAGAAGAAGAAGAAGAAGAAGAAGAAGAAGAAGAAGAAGAAGAAGAAGAAGAAGAAGAAGAAGAAGAAGAAGAAGAAGAAGAAGAAGAGAGTTTGGCTATAAATCAAGTTATGTAATTAGGAGAATCAACTTTAGGGATTATAATATGTATATGATAGATAAGGGGATATGCATGAGGAATCATAATAGTTATAGTTTCTGCATGAAAGAGCTATTATTGTGATGGATCATTAACAATGCTAAGCCCTAATTGACAACGAGATGGAGACGAAGATCTATAGCAATTGACAACCAACTAGGAACCAAACGTGCACAACATTCGAGATGACACAGACTGCGTTCGCGGTGGTGAAGACGACTGCATTGCCCAAATGTAGGCCAATCCTAAGGAGCGCATTGGAACAGCCCATGTCGCCCCTTGAAGCAGACCGTGTCCGTAGATGCTAGAGTGGCTGATGGAGGATGTGTTCACAGAGCAGATGGAAACCTAATCCTAGAAGCGGTCGTGTCACCCTAACGAAGACCATATTACTAAATCAAGTCAGACATGAATCAGACCACGGATCGAGTCACCTCAAACAAGTCGCGTCATAGTTGAACTGCAAGGTGCTCAACGTGGATAATGTTGACCTAACGTGGGCCATATCTAACGTAAACGTGGGTTGGGTCGCCTTGAACCCAAACCGTGTCTTCACAACAACTATCACAAAAAAGAGTCATGTTTGTATCATATGCGGGCCGTATTTCGACAAAAAGAAAGGAAAACTAATTCGAAAATGACCATGTCTGTTTCAGACGGGTATCATATTCCATCACCTGAAGAAATAAAGATTGTTTTATTGATTGAATGATTGATTAAAACAAAAATATTAGATCTCCAATGATAATAGGAATTAAAAAATGTATTGCATGTGATTGAATTGATTTATAAAATGTATGATTTGGTTCTCGGTTAAATTGGACCCTAGCCATGGGGTAATTGGATTCCTATTGAAGAAAATATTTATGGGTAACTGTAAATATGTTTCTTAAGGTTCAATTGGATTCCTTTATGTTGAATCTAGGATCCTGAGAGTGTTTTGATGATCACAAATTTATAAGAAAACTTAGTTTGTACTAATGAACTTGTTGAGCTGATTTCTGAAACAGGATATTCAAGTTCAGAAGTTGTTAGATCGATCAAAGCTAAAAGAAGGGAGGACCTATGCACACGGAAGACATTTCAGAAGAATCATATGTGTGCAGTGGTCGTCCTAAGAATACAGAGTGGTAGACCAATATTAAAGAAAAATGCATGAGAAGAGGGATCAAGGTTGGCCGGTCGACCAAAGATA
>LTAE01005032.1:27470-37817 GCA_001647135.1 Pontederia paniculata | reverse complement strand
CAGTTCAAGTGGGGGACTTCACCTAAGTAGCGGTCGACCAAGGCTGGAGCAGCGAGTGACCGGAGAAGTAGGTGAAGGTACTGTACTTGAATTAATGGCTAGTTTTCTGAGAGAGAGATTAGGTCTTTAGTGCAGAGTATATATTGTAAATCCCAAGAGTCTTGGGAGGTAACTTTGGCAAAATACTGAGAGAGTGCTTTGAGTGATTGAAAGCCTTAGTTCCCCTTCTGTGATTCGAGTGAAGAATCTAGCATAGAATGGATCAAGAATTCTTGAGATTTGTAAGAGGTTATCTCCTTGTCCTCGTGCAAGAAATGAGAAGTTGTAAGGGAGCCTTCGTCCTTGAAAAATGAAATAGTGACTTCCGGAGATCTCGGTGCGAGAAGATCGGAGCGTGGACGTAGGCCAGGAGTTCGACCGAACCTCTTCAACAAACCTTGTGTTTGTGTGCTTGTTTGTTTTGTCTCTACTTTTTTATCTCTGTTTGTTTATATTTTCATGTGCAAGCTTCCGCTGATATAATTCATCTAGATTAAGTAAAAGAGAGCAAAATTTTTATACACCAATTCAAATCCCCCCCTTCTTGGTGCCATCCAGATCCTACAAAGACAAATTGCTTTTCTTGTACCATCTGAACCAACAACTTCTTTGAAATTTATCCAAATTTTTGTTATTTTCTTTCGTTTCTTTTGGATGTGACAAGCATTTTCATTTTCAAGAGTTTCTTTTCCTAAGGAAGTGAATGTTGTATTATTGGTATTATCGTCATTCTCTTGTCTATCTTATGGTACAAACTCTTTTATCTCTATTTCTGAACAAATATTGATGTCATCTTGAGATGCCATCCTGTAGTAAAAAAAATCAATTTCATTCATGATTAATTTAACAATTGCAAAAAAATTATTTTACATCAAACAATGAAGTCATTTGCATATATTATTGGCTTAGTTTTTTCAGAATAAATCAAAATATCATGATGGTTTAAAGTGTTATATAACTTATAAGGTAGACTTCATCATCATAAAGCTATGCAAGCAAACAATTAATTTTCGTAATAATCATGAATAGAAACCTACAAGTCCTTGGAGCATGATTAATAAGGTAAAAAAAACTCAATTTCATTCATGATTCATTTGGCAATTGAAAAAAAATTCTTTTGCATCAAACAATGAATTCATTTGCATATATTATTGGCTCACTTTTTTCAGAATAAATAAAAAATATCATGATGGTTTAAAGAGTTATATAACTTATAAGATAGACTTCATCATCAAAGTTGTTTTTTTGCTAAGAATGCCATGCAAATATAATTAGTAGGCACAAGAGTTCATTTACAAGAGAAACGTAATTAATGATTTATTTTTTATAAGAATGCCATAGAAATATAAGAATATATGTAATTTTTTGAATATTTTAAGATCACCATAGTTTTTTTTATTTGTTGTTTTCTTTAAAGAAAAAAAATTACTTGAGTTTAATGAAAGGAGTTGCATGATAAAAAAGATATGTGATGGAGAAATGAGTTCTGTGTCAAAGAGATCAACTTACAATGAAAAATGATATCATAAACAAAAGATCAATAAAAAATGAATCTAATCATGTATTTAAAATAAAACTAAATTGAGTAAAAGATCATTTGGTTATTAACTTATAAGGTAAACTTCATCATTATAAAGCTTTGCAAGCAAACAATTTTTTTCGTAATAATCATGAAGAGAAACTTACAAATCCTTGGAGCATGATTAATAAGGTAAAAAAATTCAATTTCATTCATGATTCACTTGGCAATTGCAAAAAAAATTCTTTTGCATCAAACAATGTTTTTTTTGCATCAAACAATGAATTCATTTGCATATATTATTGACTCACTTTTTTCATAATAAATCAAAATATCATGATGGTTATATAACTTATAAGGTAGACTTCATCATCATAAAGCTTTGCAAGCAAAAAATTATTTTTCGTAATAATCATGAAGACAAACCTACAAGTCCTTGGAGCATGATTAATAAGGTAAAAAAAACTCAATTTCATCCATGATTCATTTGGTCATTGAAAAAAATTTCTTTTGCATCAAACAATTCATTTGCATATATTATTGGTTCACTTTTTTCAGAATAAATCAAAATATCATAATGGTTTAAAGAGTTATATAACTTATAAGGTAGACTTCATCATCAAAGTTGTTTTTTTTTTACTAAGAATGCCATGCAGATATAATTAATAGGCAGAATAGTTCATTTACAAGAGAAATGTAGTTAATGATTTATTATTTACTAAGAATGCCATGCAAATATAAGCATATATATAATTTTTTGAATATTTTAAGATCACCAAAGTTACTTTTTTTTCTTATCTGCTGTTTTCTTTAAAGAGAAAAAAAATTACTTGAGTTTAATGAAAGGAGTTGCAGGATAGAAAGGAGATGTGATGGAGAAATGAGTCCCGTCCGTGTAGATCAAAGTTTACAATGAAAAATGATATCATAAATACAAGATTAATAAAAAATGGATCCAATCATGTATTTAAAATAAAACTAAAATGAATAAAAGATAATTTGTTTATTACTCACATAGTAGTAAAATCTAAATTTTGTGCCGAAAAATAATGGTCACTTCTCTCTGAAATAGCTTCATCTTGTGCTTCTTCCATGACCTTGACGTCCAACTCAAGTACAGAGCATAAATGACTTTGGCTTGTTGATCACAAGAGAAAAATAGTAGTAAATTAGTTTCTAGGAAGTTGAAAGAATGCATTGGAAAGTGATATTAAAAATATATATATTATTTTAGAAAAGTAGAAGATGAAAGGTCATATGACTTTTCACTCTTTTTTATATGTAGGTAGGGCTGGCAATAAGCCAGGACGTTCGTGAGCGACTCATGGCTTGCCTTATTTTCAACCTTGCTCGGCTCGCCTTTCTAAATGAATAAGTCAGACTCAAAATTAAGATTTGATCTTTTTATTTAAACAGGCTTATCTCGTCTATATTAGGCCTAGTTTGTTAGCTTATAAGGCCAACTTATATAACTAATATATATTATAAAAATTAAAAGTGTTTAGCATATGAGCCAAAATTATTAATAATTTTGATTAAAAAAAATCAAATGTAATGTCGAAAAAGGTACAATAAGTCATTTTTATTCGAAATTATTATTAATTTTAGTGTGTCAAATATGTACATGACTAAAGTGCACAATATTTTCTTTTTAATATTATAAATATAAGTTAAAATATAATTTAATATATATTTATTAATTAATAAATATGTCTTAATAAGCTATTAAGGTATGTCAGACTTCTTGAATTTAATAAACAAGACATGTCAAACTTAATTTTTAAGCCTATTATAGGTCTTGGACCTATCCCGTTTATTAAACTTTTTAAATAGGCCTGACCTATTTAAGTGTTGGCCTAGCTCGACTCGGCTCGTGTCCACCCCTATATGTAGGTATCTGACTTCTCACTTTTAATATATACTATACTAATAATTATATTATTAGTTTTAATTTTTTGCCTCATAAGCTATAAGGTCAGGTCTTACATAAATAAGTTAAGCCTGTTTAAGTAGATAAACTTTCTAAATTTTAATTCCGACTTATTTCGATAATAGACTAGGACGAGCCAGGTCAAAAATAGGCCGAGCAAGGGTGGCACACGAACGACCCGACTTATTTCCATCCCTAGTTGAGGGGCTATGCCTATGCTATAGAATAAGGATGCACGAAGCATAATATTAAAATGTCACAGTAATTAACTTGCTAATTACTTTGAATAAG
This sequence comes from Pontederia paniculata, assembly GCA_001647135.1. Taxonomy (NCBI): domain Eukaryota; kingdom Viridiplantae; phylum Streptophyta; class Magnoliopsida; order Commelinales; family Pontederiaceae; genus Pontederia; species Pontederia paniculata. The sequence continues at coordinate 34,038 of LTAE01005032.1, read as the reverse complement.
GATGGAAGGATATGATAACTTTTGTGAAAAAAAATTAATTGATGCAAACTTGAAAGGTATCCACGATTAACTTGATAACTACGTACCTTAGTAACAAAATAATTGAATATCACAGTTAGTGCAATGGCAAATCCTATCGTGACAATTAAGTTGTGGAGATATATATGGGAAGTAAAATTTTTTTTTGGAACAAATGGGAATTAATGCTCAATTGAAAAGATTCAAAATAATGAAATATGACAGTAGTTAATTTTCATCTTATGTTGGCAGTTTATTTAAGAGAAAGAGCAATAATGTTTTTATAAATGAAACTTGATCACCTATTATTTCATGAAAAACTACACATGTAGCTGGTACTGTAATGTTTAGCAGTAATTATGTAATATAATTGTTAATAGATGAAAGTAAATGATGAAAAAATGTACATAGTAACCCGGCGAAGCATGGAGAACACTGAATATATTCAGCCTATTTTTATTTTGGTAAAACATTTAGCCTATTTAATTTCAATTTTCTGCCTCTTCCCACAGAAAATAATATCAAACAAAAAAAATCAAATTTTATGTAAAAAAAACTTCAAACAAAAGGATAAAAAAAATTATGATTCAAAGTAATTTTATTATATTAATAATGAACTACAAAAATCTTTGCCTAGATTTGAAATAATAATTTAATGAGAATAAATCAACAGATATATTTTAAAAAAATATAAAATAATGAACAAAAATGATGCCCTCATTAGTGTTATCACATTATTAAAAATCTTTGAAGATCCTCTCAATATAATTATATTTTTTATTCATTGCTCTAGACATATTTGTTTTCTCAAAATCTCTCTTTTCCAGAGCTATTTTTACAACTAAGATCAATCTTCTCTTTTCTATAACATTTAAAAACTAAAAACATCGAGAAAAAAAAAATCTCATTTTTTTATCTCTTCATATGCCCTAGTCTCATCTATTATTTTTCTTGATTTTTTTCTCTCTAAAAAGAGAAAAAACATATTCATTTCAATTGAATGATATAATTCGATTTCAACTCAAACATCTAAATTAATTAGGTTCAATTTAACTTAAATTTATTTGGGTTTGGACTTTTCATGGGCTTAAAAGTCCTTCTCGTTCAGTCCATGAGAAGGAGATACCCATCAAGAATCATTTAGCATCAAGAATCATTTAGCATCACGTTCCAACTTTTCTGTCTTTATCTTTCCTTCTTTGTATTCAGTATATATTCAGAACTCAGATATTTAGTAGAAGAACGATACTCTCTTGTAGATATGCAAAGTTAAAAAATCACATGCTCCCTTTGCTTAGAACCCTCTACATATGCATCATCTGGATTCACAATTGGCTCATTAGTCTTGAGTTCAATATGTAAATTATTATTGCAAAGTTTCAAATTTATTAAATATCACATCTTTGCTTTGGATGATTTTCTTTTTCTTTGGATCACATAATTTATGTTAAGATTTTACATCTCCATATCCTATGTATTCTTGAGGCATGTCATTCAATTTATGTCTTTGTTCTTTTGATTCATATGTAAAAACTCTATAATCCAAAACTTTCAAATGAGAATAAGAAACACTTTTGTCAATTCACATTTTCTCATGAATACCATAATTTAAAAGAACTAATGGAGATTTGTTGATCAGGTAGCACGCATAATTCACAACTTCACTAAAAATGACTTCGATAGTTTAGTCATCCTTAGCATATATCTAACTTCATCCAAAATAGTTCTTTTCATTTTTCAAACAACATCATTTTCCTGTGGAGCTCCAGGCACTATCTTCTCATGTATGATTTCATGCTTTGAACAACAATTCTTGAACATCCGAGACATATTTACTATCATTATCTATGCAAAGATATTTCAATTTGTTTCTCGTATTTCTTTCTACCATGACATAAAAAATTTGATAAATTTGCAATATTTTATTTTTTTATTTTAATGAAATAAATTTGAAGTTTTCGTGAAGCATCATCAATAAATATAACAAAACATTTATTGCACATATGAAGTTTATCCCAATGGAGACACACAACAGAATGCATCAAATCCTCTATATTTTTTTCCTTTTGGAACTCGACACAAAAATACGCTCTACATTGTTTACCAAACAAATAGTGATGGCAAATATTTGAAGTTTACCTTTGATAAGAGTAATATGAGAATTTCATGCCATAACCTACAATCATTTCTCTCTCATGTATCCTAATCTTCTATGCAACAACTTTGGTGAAATTTCTTCTTCTATTGCATTAACTAATTATCTAGTCAAATTCACTTGAGTCTTATAGAAGACACCTGATAACTTTTCTTTAGCAACAATCATGGATCACTTAATCAATCTTCACCTTTTGTCTCATATGACTATGATAACCTTCTTAATCTAAAGTAGAGGAGAAATCAGATTAAGATGCAAATCAGGTATATATGTCTCACATCCTTCATAATCAATTCACAAGTAGTATTTATTTGTATTTATACATCCTCAATTCATGCAATTTCAGACAATATTATTGCCAATTTTATTGTGCCAAAATCATCAATCTTGTACACGCTAAAATATTCCTTTAAACGAGTTGCATGATGTGAAGTACATGAATCGACTAACGACTCAATCGAAAAGTGTGAAATGTTACTCTTAATTTTCATATGAAATAAGTACAATGTCACCATTTGATGTCACCGCGATAATACTCTGATTATCTTCATCTTTTTGTTTCTTCTTATTTTGTTGTTTCTTTTAGTCTCTACAATTTTGTTTAATATGATCATCCTTCCCACAATGATAGAAAAAAAATTCCTCTATATTTTGATCTATCATCATAACTTTTAGGACCTTTATTCTATCTACCTCCCTTATTCTCTATGACAAGAGCATGTACAATATTTATTTTCATGTTCTTCCTCCTTATTTCTTCATTGAACAAACAATCTTAACCATGAAAAGTGATACAACATTATTAGGAGCATAGTTACTAAGTGCTATCACCAAGGTTTTCCACAATTTCAATAAGAAACTTAGGAGCATTAATCCTTACATCTCATTATCAAGAGCTATCTTCATTGTTTTAATTGATTTACTAAATCTTGAATTCACTCAAGTGTTCAACAATAAAGTTTTCATCTCAAGATTTTAAGTTCACCAATTCTAATCACAAAGGCTTTATTTTGAGTTGTATTTCTTAAGCTTTGCAATTTCTTTCACAAAATTTGTGTAATTTTATTTCGTGCAACATGATAGAAAACACTCACATCAATAAATTGCCTAATAATTCCAACAACCTGTGCATATTGTTCCAACTATCATCAATTTTTCCTATTGGCATATTATCTCCTAATTCAACATGATCAAACAAATCTTTGTAGTAAAAGATATCCTCCATCCTTGTTTTCCAAATTGAATAATTATTCGACGTTAGTTTAATCATCTCATTGAAAATAGCTTTCCTACATTTAATTCACACAAAAAAGAAACACTAAAATTAACCTTGCTTTGTTGAAACTCTAACTATATTCCTAGGTATGAATTAAATAATTCAAGCCAATATTGTGGACAAAAAATAATATCAAGACAAAGAGGCATTAAATTTTACGTGAAAAACCTTCCAACAAGAAGATAAAAAATTACGGGGCAATCACAGAGTAATTTTACTGTACCAAGAACGAATTACAAAATCTTTTAGATTTTTTCCAAATTTTAAACAATAATTTAATGAGAATAAATTAACATATATTTTTGAAAAATTCTGAAATAATCAACATGAATGATATCATTGTAATTCTCTGTGATCACAACATTAAAAAATCTTCGAGATCCTTCAAATATGGTTTTGTTCTTAATTCCTTGCACTCCAAGATGATCCTATTTGTCTTCTCAAAACCCATCTCTTCTTCACAACTATTCTCATCGCCAAGAGAGATCCGTAACGCCCCCAAATGCATATCCCGTCACCTGGCAGAATGCTCATCCGGGGACGCTTTCAACTTACATATTTGACTATACAATTGACTCCTTTGACTCGTCAATGTTATATATATATATATATATATATATATNCAGGACATATGCCATGTGCAAGTCATCTCATCACAAATATCATCCTGCTACCGATGTGCAATCACCATCTATTCTATCTGTAGGATCAAAATATAGGGAAGACAATCCTCTCATGAATTATGAAGCCCCATATGTAAAGGATAATAATTCAAGAGGGTAAAGCATACATGGAGATACAAGTAAAAGATAACATTTTCTGTCATACTGTTATTTTTATAAAAATTAACTTTACTTTACATTTTCCTTTACTTTGTTTTACCTCTTTCTTTCAGTGACATAAGTTCATCAGAATCAATCTCTTTCATCTTTTATTTCAATAACAGTGACAAGAACATCAATTACACCTATCTCTTATGGTGTACAATATATCAGTATGTTCAGGCCTAGTTCAATATATAATTTTCATCCATCTTGGGTAGCATCTTTTAGTTCAATCAATAATGAGCGATTACCGGCACATGAAGATTCTAGAAATTCGACGCCAATATGGTTAGCTAGACCATAAGGTCAACCCTAGACCCATAAATCAATCTCCATAAATAGTAATCCATGAGAGACTCAATGATTCCCGAAGGAACCCAATAACAGCAGGGATAAATTCATGAGCCCGCTGGGACCTTGCTCTTCACGTATACATTCAAACACAACCATTAACATCTTTTAACTCTTTACTTACCTATTATGCTAAGTTCGCGTGAGAGTATACTAACCCTATCCCAATTAAATTCAATTAGTAAATCAAACATAGCATCAATCACACCGGGACACGGCCCGCGTCATGGGCGACAAGACCCATGTTGTGTACCGGGTCAGACGATGTTCAAGCGAACACGACCATTTCGAGAAATATAAAACTCTTTTATATGGGAACACAGACCATTTCAAAGGTAACATGGACCACTTTGTTCCCATATTAACTTGTCATTTTCATTAGGGAAACACAGACAACGTCCATGGTGACCTGGTCCATTTTCTATGTAGGGTTTAAGTTAGGGTTCCGAGAACATGATCCGTGTCCATATGACACGTGGACCATTTCGTTCAAGGAATGCAGTCATGGTCGGAATGACACGTGTCGAGATGTCGTGGCTGCCCTACCATAGGACGCAGACTGTGTTCATATGAACATGATCCATTTTTGGCATTTGTACATTATATTTTTCTTCGACACGACCTGCATCATCAGCCTACGCGGCCCGTCCTTGACGTGTCTCACGTCGGCATCACCGACGCAGACCATGTCATGGGGGAACACGCCTGTGTCTAGTTTTTGATTATGCATTAATCATTTTTTTGCTTTTCATCATTCGTTTACTTTATTATACATGTATGAAAAACCCTAAAGCTGATCCTCCTAGTTGCATACCTTACTTTTTTATCGGTCTCATTCTCCACCATGATGACTCGAACTCGGACAAGCAAGTGAGATGCAGTTCATGTGCTACTCGGACACGGTCCATTTTCTTAGGTCTTCGCGATGCTCCATCACTTGGTTGAAATGCAGTTTGCATCCCCGAGAGACACGCTTCATTTTCTTGATTTTCCCGTACAACACGGCCCGCATCCCATGTGCACATAGTCCGTGGTGATCTTTTCTCCTCCATGTTCATGCGTCGCTGAGAGAGAGAGAGAGAGAGAGAGAGAGAGAGAGAGAGAGAGAGAGATAGAAAAAGAGAGAACTTCTTATGCCTTGGATTTGAGAGAGAAAATAATGAGGTCCTCTCTTCTCTACCCCTCCTTTTATAGGAGTTATGTAGGAGTGATCCTAGTCTAATTTAATTTAATCCCTATTATTTCACTTATTATTAGGAGTGTTTTAAGACTAATTTGGATAGGATTAGGAATATTAAATTGACTAGAAAAATATTTATATAACATTTTGACTTAAGCGCTTAATTCTTTTTCCAATCCTAACCAAGCTATATCTTCCTTATTTAATCCTTGATTTTATTTATTTTTTATTTATCTCAAAATCTGGGATATTACAGATCAATCTTCTCTCTTTTCTATGACATCAAGAGATTGAAAACACCAAGAAACAAACCCCCTTTTTTTTATCTCTTCATATGCACTAGCCTCCTCTTTTTCTCTCTAAAGAGAGAGAAGTCCTATTTATTTCAATTGAATGATATAATTCAACTCCAACTCAAACACCTAAGCTAATTAGGTATAATTTAACTTAACTTATTTGAATTTTTCATGGTCTTAAAGCCCAACACATACTTAGTGTTCAACGGTTAAGAACAATGCAAGATCACATAATGCATACATATATATATATATATATATATATGTTTGTGTGTGTGTGTGTGTGTGGAAGTGCCCCCTCGCCTATAAATAAAGAAGGTGTCCGAGCAAAAGGGTAGTCAGAATTCAATTTTGACTCTACACCATTGATGGTTTGTGACGCTGAAATGATAAAAGCAAATGCATTATCTCAGACGGGGGCAGTTGAGTAGTTACATACGGTGTCAATAATATATATATATATATATA
>LTAE01005032.1:16732-27327 GCA_001647135.1 Pontederia paniculata | reverse complement strand
TCATTAATCTTTACTCCCCAGCCTTTTTCAGGTCAAAATTTAAGAACTTGGTTGCCCAATAAGGTTTATGCTCTAGCTCTAAAGGTAAATGACATGATTTTCCAAACACTAATCTATAGGGTGACATGCCTATGGGTGTTTTGAATGCTCTTTTGTATGCCCATAGAGCATCATCCAGCTTGAGTGATCAATCTTTTTTAGAGGTGTTACTAGTTTTTCTAGGATTCTTTTTAATTTGCTATTTGAAAGCTCAACTTATCCACATGACTGAGCATGATAGGGTGTACACAGTCTGTGGAAAACCCTAAATTTCATCAACAATTTAGAAAAAAAGTTTATTTTTAAAGTGAGTCTCATTATCATTAGTGATGACATTAGGAATCACAAAGTAGGTGAAGATGTTCTTTTTCAAAAATCTTGTAACTATGTTTGCATCATTAGTGGGTGTAGCTATGACTTCAACGCACTTATACACATAATCAACAGCCACATGATATATTTGTTCTTAAAAGATTTTGAGAAGGGAGCCATAAAATCTATCTCCCAAATATCAAAGATATCATAGAATAATATTGGATGGCATTTTCAATTTTTGTGGGAAATGTTACCTGACTGTTGGCATTGATCATAGAACTTACAATATTCTTTAGCATCCTTGAATAGTGTTGGCCAGTAGAATCCACATTAAAGCACTTTCTTCGGTATTATGTCAGGTCCAAAATGCACTCCTACTGGTTGGTCATGGCACTGGCTCAAAATAATCGAACTCTTCCTCTAGCACGCATCTGCGAATAACATGATATGCTCATATGCGAAAAAGAAAGGGGTCCTCCCATATATATATATTATTTTAAGTCAGCAAAGAATTTCTTCTTGTGCTGACTTGTCATCATCCCCTTAGGCATCCAACCTCCTACAATAAAGTTAGCATAATCTACAAAACAATGTGAATGAGAAAAGTCAAAATCCTCATAGACATTGTTGATGCAAAAAGTTTTCTCATTTGAATATGTCTCTTCGGGTGCTTGCTCCAATCTTTAAAGATGGTCTCCCACCACATTCTCATGTCCCTTTTCATCTCTAGTTTCCACATTGAATTCTTATAGGAGAAGGATCCTCTCAGTAGCCTTGGTTTTGCGTCTTTCATGGCCATCAAGTGATGAATAGCAACGTTGTCTGTGTAAACAATGACTTTGGCCAGGAATTCTTTCCCAGTAGTAACATAATTGATTTGAGTAGGGGTGAGAATCCAGCTCGCATAATATATCACATGAAAAACTAACCCCGTCGCTCCATCATTTGTGTCGCACATGTGTTCAAAGGAAGAACCCTAGTCATGTGCAACCATTAAAGGGGCAGAACTCAGTTTGTCCTTCAAACTTTGGAAGGCCTCCAGACACTCAGCATCAAAATCAATTTTGACATCCTTTGAAAGTAAGATTGTCAACGACTTTGTGACCTTTGAGAAATCTTTAATAAATCTCCTATAGAAGCCGACATTTCCATAGAAAAGTCCTTACACCCCTAATAGTGGTAGGTGGGGATAGGTTGATGATGACATCTATCTTTTCCTTGTTGACCTCAATGCCTTTATCAGAAATTTTTTGGCTAAGAACTGTCCTCCTTGACCATGAAGTGACACTTCTCCCAATTTCGCACTAGATTAGTCTCTTCGCATCTCCTCAGAACCGATTCTAGATATTCAAGACAATATCAAAAGAATCCATAAATAAAATAAAGTCATTCATAAATACCTCCAGGATTGACTTATTCATGTAAGCAAATATGGACATTATACAACGATGAAATGTTGCAGGAGTGTTGTATAGGACAAAGGGCATTCTTCTGCAGGGATATGTACCATAAGAACATGTGAAGATCATCTTTACTCAGGCGCCATAACAATCTGGTTATAACATGAGTAACCATCAAGAAAATCAATAATAACTATGCCATGATACTCTCTCCAACATCTGATCAATGAAGGGAAAGGGAAAATGATCCTTGCTAGTTGCTTTATTCAATTTCCTATAATCTATGAATATCGCTCATTCTGTAATTGTCCTTTGGGAGACCAATTCATTGTTGGCATTTTTAATCATAGTCATGCCCCCTTTCTTAGGAACAACTTGTATATGACTAATCTAAGGACTGTTTGATTAGATTATACCTGCATCCAACAACTTGATGACTTCCTTCTTCACTACTTCCTTCAATGTAGGGTTGAGTTTTCTTTGAAATTTAGCAATGAGTTTGTTGTCTTCTTCCATCAACATTTTATATATACAAACCCCTTGATATTTAAGATGGACCAAGCAATTGCTAGTATGTGTCTTCTCAAAACTCCAATAAGCCTCCTCTTCATCTCATATGTCAAATAAGCAGAAATAGTTACTGGATATGACTTTTCCTCAAGAAAGACATACTTTAGATGAGATGGCAATTCCGAGCTCCAAAGATAGGATATCCTTTCTTTCTTCAACTTGATGGAGTTCATCCTTGGCCTCTTCAAACTCCACATCAGAATCTTCAGTATCTGGATCTCCGACAAAATCTATCAGAATGTCATCTAACATCTAAGTGGTCATCACCAAAAGTATCAATGGCAAAGTGTGAAAAAAGCACTCTAGGGTGTTTCAGAGAGTGGGTCATTGTGAAGCTTTAGTCTTCATTGTTAACTCGAAGAGTTAACTTGCCCTGTTGTACATTGATCATGGTGTTCCTATGGCAAGAAAAGGTCTATCCAGGATAATAAGAGCTTCTTCATCATATTCCATATCCATGACGATAAAGCCAACTGGGAACACAAATTTATCCACTTTCACTATAACATCTTCAATGGTTCCTCGAGGCTTCTTCATAGACTAATCTGTCATCTGCAACAAGACACTGAACTCCTTGAGTTCTTCATATCCTAACTTCAGGAACACTAGATAGGCCATGATATTTATGCTTGCTCCTAGGTCACATAGTCCCTTGGAGCAATGGAATTCCCCTATGGTGCATGGGATAGTAAAATTATCAGGGTCCTTGATCTTCTGAGGTAAGTCTCTTTTCCATACATCACAACACTCAGGAGTCAACTTCATAATTCCTATTTCTTTATTTTTTTTTCTCTTGTTTGATAGTACATCTTTCATGAAATTTGCATAATTGGACATTTGTTTCAAATATTCATGAAAGGGTATATTGATGTGTAATTGCTTGCAGATTTTCAGGAACTTGGAGAATTGCTTTTCCAACTGTTCCCTTCTATACTTCTGAGTAAGATAGAGATTCTCCTTTGTTCACTAGTATTTCAGCAGCTCTCTTTTCCATGTCATTTTGTACATTTGGAGAGTTAACCTTAGCTGAATCTCCAACCTCCTGTGTTGGTTGATCATAAGGAAACTTTGGACCTTCTAATTGCTTGTCGCTCCTAGTAGAAATTGCTTTGGCCTCCTCCTTCGTGTTCTTCTATGTATTACTTGGCAATGCTCCTAGTGCTCTTCTTATAATGATGTTTTCTAGTTGGCTTATTTTCATCTCAAGGTTACGAATTGATGCATTCTAATTCGCCACCTTAGACTCCATGGTGGTCATGAATTTAGTCGGCAACTTCATATTGTTCTTTGTCTTTGTAGGTGGCCACTAGGAGCTTTGTGGGAGAGAGTTGAACCTATTGGTTTCACCCTGGGTTATAATTATTGTTGAAAATGTTGTTGTTCGAAGGGTAGGAACCAGACACAAAACTAGCATTTTCAAATTTGTTGGTCGTTGAATTGTTATTTTGGGGACATTCATTATAGGAGTGTTCCTCTCCACACAACTCACATTGCTTAATTGTGCGAGAAATCAGTAGCTTATATATTGTTAAGTGACTCCAACTGAGCCACAACTTCATTATTAGAAGTCTGTTGTACATTGTGCACACCTCTTATTCTTTGGTTCTTGGTCCTTCAATTTTGCCAAGAGTTGATTTTTACATCTTCTATGATCTCATAACATCTTCTTTGGACTCTTCTTCCCTAAAATTGAACCTCCAACAAACGAGTCCAGTTTATGCTTGTCTTCTTAGAATAATCCATTGTATAAGTCCTACAAGATATGCCACAATGGATTTTAGTGATCAGGAACTTTAGCTAGAACTTCTTTATATCATTCACAGGCTTCATACAAGGTATCATCATCTTCTTGCATGAATGACATTCGCTCATTTCTCATCTTCACAACCTTCTGAGACGGGCCAAAATTGGTGATAAATTTATCAATAAATTTCTCCCAAATTGTGATGGCTCCATTTGATAGGGTGCTCAGCCAAGTTGATGCATAGTCTCTCAGAGAAAAAGGAAATAGGCATCATCTGACACATCTTCAAATGCGCGGTTGCACATAAAAGTATTGTAGATGCGAATAAAATTGTCTAGGTGAGTGTAGGGAATCTCATTGAGCTCTTCACCCAAACTAACAAGCTATCCTTACTATGGAGGGATTGATCTCAAAGTTGTTAGCATTAATCGTAGGGAGGACTACACTAGACATTGCATTTTTAGTCTTTGAAGAGACATAGTCTCTAATTGCCATCTCTAGTGCAACTATCGCTCTTCTTTGTTCATTAGTCATTCTTGTTGCTCTCCTTAGTCTTCACACTGTCTTTTTTTATTTCTAGATCAAATTGAAGTTCAATTCCCTTTTGTCTTGCTCGAGAACATTTCGATTGAGTTGCAGTATTGTCCAGAATGATTGATACCTTCTTGTATTAAGATCTACCTAAAAATTAACAAGAAGTAAAGATTTGAAAAAAGGTAGATCTCAAAGTAGTATAATGAAATAAGATAAGATAAGCAATAAAAAAAACCCTAGCAATGACGTCCAAAACTTGATGCTTGCTAACATGGCCTAAAAAGTTGCTAGCAAGTGCACTAGCCGCGATCAAGTAATAGTTAAGGTGAGTTGAGTATCATTCACATAAGGATTATATTATTATCTTAATCTAGTCTCATAAACTAATAGGAGATGTTCATTGGTTTGAATAAAATAGTTTTTCTCAAAAGATAAGATAAGACTAAAAAGATAAATGATTAATGATAGTTTCAGAATTTTCGAGGAAATCAAACACCGGAACAGGAAGAATAAAGATAAGTAGGGATAATAATGTCTGACCACAAGTTTTTAATCAATTTCTTAATAGGATGAGGATCTACCCAAAATGATGACTTTCTCTCAAGGAAGAACCAACTATCTCAAAATTAACAGACTCGATCTTTCCTCTCCATGATGCCAAAATAATCTAATAGAATTTTGAAACGCGTGAATATGGAGTTACTAAGCTATGGATCATTCGTGTTCACGACGTTGATCTCACAGACTTCACAACTAAGTATTCCTCTCTAGGATGCTACCTAGGTGTGGTATGCAATGCCTCAAAATGAAATTCAAATATCACATTAAGAAATCAATGAGAATTAGAAATTAATATTCCTATCCAGAGATAGGATGCTAAGGTAAGATAACAAATATCAAGAAAATCATAAAAGAGCATTATGCACGCACAACACTTATACGCATAAGAATTGAAACAACTTGATGATCACCTCCTTTAGAAAATGACTGGAGTGCTTTGCTTCTTCTCTAGCATGTAGGTCTCTAAGGCTTGAAGCATACCCTCAAAATAAGGTCTTGGGGTGTTTTTTATAGTTTTCCTATAGGTATATGGAGTCCTCTATAAATAAATCTCGATTTTCAAAAGATATGATTCAATCCTAGATCAAATTCTCTAAAAGATATGCTTCACTTTGAAAACGTAATTTTCATTTTATCCCTAGAAGTTTCATGGTCCGTGACAAGATTGTCATGAAAGTGACCGTATAAGTTTTTTTGTATCAACTTAATGTCACGACCCATTAAATGAGTTCCGCAGTCGTGACCGAAATGTGGGCTTCAATCTTCAAATACCTCATGGCTTGTGACTCAGATGTCACAGTCATAATCAAATGTAACATCTATTCTTCATCAAGATGTCATGGCACATGAGTTGTCCATCACGGTCGTGATTGTATGTATACGTCTTCATCGCCAATTCGTCCACGATCGTGATTATGCTTTCACACCCATGACGAATATCATTGTTCTTCGGCTTGGACGCGCTCACGGCCATGAAGTTGGTTTAATGGCCCATGAGCTATGTAGCAAGGTTGTGACTTATGCACGTCATGACTTCAAGTTTCATCATCACTTTCATGGCCCCTGAAACTTCTTTAGGTCGTACTTCTTGCGGTCACGATCGTGTCTTTTAATTTTTTTATGATTCCGCCTCCAGTTTCACTCTAGATTGTTATGGCCTTCCTCCGCCGCATTGCCAAAAGTGCCTTGGACATAAATACACGTATGTAGACTCTGACCCCGAGAACTAAAATGAAGTGAAATAATAGATGAAATGATGTATGTGTCAATGAAAATGATGGAAAAATTAAACTAGATATATTATGAAAAATATGACTAAATTAATACACATCAAACTCCCCCAAGTTTAAATTCTTGCTTGTCCTCAAGCAAAATTTCATAGCAATGCTCAAGATTATTCCATCATAACATATATCATGTAGACCAATAGTTTTCTTGCACCATCTTTCTCCTGCTCCTTACTAGCAATGCACTTTCACCAATTCTCTTGCTTCTTAAAGTTTTTGATCAGTAAACAATCTAAACAACATCTATCACAATTTATAAATAGAGTCTATCAAACTACAACATTAATGTTGAAGGTGAAAATATTTCTTGAGCTTATACTTTTAGACAATAAAAGTAAACATAGTTTTTTTTCTTTTTTATGAGTTATAACTTTCAATCAGGATTGCACAACAAAGTCTACATAACAGGTTTTCAACTGATGGATCCCAAACTAGACGACCTTAGGTTACTAGGATTTAAGAGTCCATACGAGTTTAGTTGCTCCAACATTCCTAGGTTCTGAATGAAAGGTCAAACTAGACAGTTGAATTATCCCTTGGGTGCTTCTCCAATTTGCTCAAGGTGGTATGTGTAGCATACTTTCATTTGATGACTATCATACCATATAGCCTTAGGGCAACAGGTGTTAAGGCACCCATTGAACTTACTTGCCTGGACACATCCAATTTCTGGACAACACTTAGGTACTCCTTCAAACCATTTATATCGAACTTTATATTTTGTATTTTCATAATTTTGGACTTTTTTTATAGTTTCTCTTAATTTTGCAACTTCTTTTTTAGTTAGATACTTAAATATTCAATAAAAAAAGTTGTAATAATTTAGGCTCAAATACAATAAAGCTGAAAAAGATCTAAGGATTCATAGCCCTATTCCACGAGATTCAAGAATTCAATGCATATATTTGTTATTCACATTTTAAATAACAACACTCGAGTTTTATAGATCATGCAAGATAGAATATATACTTAAGTTAGAAGTTAAACAAGGCTTAGTAGATGGTGATGATATTTTTGAATTTTTTTTCTTCACACTTATCATGAAAGGATACAAAAGGTGACCAAATGAAACTAAGCATGAAATGCAACACACAAAAGAAATGCAAACTCTTCCAAGCTTAGACTGAACATTGTCCTCATTATTTAAACCTTAGCGATGATACAACGAAGCCCTGATCCTTTTGATTTCAATGGTTCTCTCCATTGGGCTCTAACTAAAGAAAAATACTAAGAAAAATAAAATTACAATAAGAATAGTCCATAGGGGTGGCGGAGTGAATAATGCTACATAGTGCCCCTTGTTTGTACGATCTCATACATGTGGCGAATCATCTCATTTCTTCTATCCTGGTGCGCGCGTATCTCCATCATCATTTCATACTAGCGTAGCTGCTCCGCTCTGATCGCCTCTAGTGTGGTCTGAATGTCTGAAGGATCAAACTATGCAGAATAGGATGGAATATCAGTAGTAATGTCATCGGATTGCTCAGAAGAATGTCCTGCCTCAAATAGTCGGGCATGTCATCGAGGTGTCGACAGTGGTGGTGGTTCAACTGGCTTTGTAGGATGCCTCGAGAGTGGCAGGAAGAAAATGTATTTGTCCTCGTCAAAGACTGTAAACCGATACAACTCAGCACACGGGATCCTATCATGTCTATTGTTGATGAATATGGCAACTCCCTTATTGATGCGAGCGAACTTTATGTTCATCACTGTACTTTAGTCCAGATAGATCCCGCCCTTGATCAACTTGGAGTCCACCAAGTTCATCTTGAAGTGCAAAACAATGTGCGTGATTAGTTCCCCAACAGTAATCTTACCCTTCATCTTCTTGGCGTGGCACTCAAAAAGTTTCTAGCAATGAAGACTCTGATGTTGATACCAATCCCCTCGACCATCAGATACAGTAGATACAACTCCATCTCATTTGGGGGACCCATCTCTATCACCTCACCCGATATGGTATTAGAGAGTATCTTGAGGGCGAAGCGAAGGATCGTGTTATGTATTAGGTTGCTTTTGGCATACCGATAGTTGAGGACAGTCTCTCCTGTGATGGCCCTCCAGATTTCTCTCACGTCAAATTCTCTAGAGATGCGTCGCTCTCCTCCATGTGGAATTGGTAGACATTGGAATCATGAGGGATATAGAAAACCTCTTGTTATACATATGGAACTCGATTTTTGTAGCCTTGTACTCAATGTCGTCAAGATTGGTCATCTTGAAGCTACCGAGGAACTCTAGAGTGAGCTCCTTGTATGTTTCCCAAACCTTCTCGAGGAAGTGGCTGACCCGATCCGACCAAACAACTGGGTGATGTCGCTCTACATCTTGTAGACCTCCAAATTCGGTTGATGAGCAAAGCAATTGCAATGATTTCCATGAAAGAAAGATCGCAACATTGCTTACACTGCTCATTTCTATTGAATGTAGCAGTTGATGTCAATGAAAGAAAAGATAAAATATAAAATTATATTTTGATGACCACAAGTACTAGACCATGAAGAGATAAGATAAGATAGGGAGAAACAATGTTTTACCACAAGTTTAATAAAAGTTTAGTTCAACTTAGTCTCCTATGAGGATTAGGATTTATAAAAATTATGGCTTCCTCTCCCAAATTAATCAACTATCTCAACTCTTAGTAGATTCTACTGTTCCTCATCAGGATATCAATCTAATCTACTAAAAAATGAGATGCATTACAATGCAGTTCCTAGACTATTGATTGTTCCTCCCTAGGATGCCATTTGAATAGACCACACACCTAAATATTCCTCTCCAAGATGCTATCTGGGCATGGTACACAATGTTTCAAATAAAATTTTCAAAAATCAATCTTAGCGATCAAGGAAAATTAAAAACACATTATTCTTATCTGGGATGATAACAAAAATCAAAACCTCAAAATATCATTAAGAACAACATTCATACACATAAGAAATTGAATAACTAAATTTAATTAATATAAGGGTTCCACATGTTTTCCCTTACACTAAAAGCAATCCATGAAAATAAAAGAAAAGTTACATATGGGAGTTCATCCTTAGAAATAAAAGAGAAAGAAGATTATTGAAAGTAATAACAAGTATAAAATTCCTCGAGAATCACTTTATCTTCTTCTCCAACGATTGACTCTCCTAAGCTTGAAGCATAACCTCGCAAATGAGGCCTTGGGGTCTTATTTATATATTTTCGATAGGTGTCAAAATATGAGAACCGACCTAACATGTCAAACTTGGTCCAATAGAATTTTCCATCAGATTTTACTTAATCCCAAGTCCAAATCCTAAAAAGATAAGATTTGACCAGTTTAAATTCATTTTAAAGTCTCCCACATCATCATTTCACGACTTGTGACAAGACTCTCATAGTCTAACCAAAACTCGCTATCAGAAACATCGAGTTTCATGGCCTGTGAAATGATTTTTACGATCGTGATCAAAGGTTGCAGTTATTGGATTTGATGCATTTTGATGTTTGTGGTCCCATTTAAGTTAACTTCTTAGGTGACAATAGATTTTTTTTTACTTTTATCAATTATGCTTCTTGAAAATTGTGAATTTATTTTATAAAAAAATATATATCATGTACTTAAGATTTTTTTAGAATTTTCATATCATGGTGAAAAGGGAGATGGAAAACAAATTGTAGTGTCTTCACACAAATAATTGTGGTGAATGAATATTTTGAATGTTTAAAAATTATTGCTCAAAGAATTGCATCAGACATTAGAAGACAAATACCTAGAACTTCACAACATAATAGTATTGCTGAAAGTATGAATATAATCATTATGGATATACTCAGATGTGCGCTAAATATGACTAAGTTGCCAAAACTATTTTGATGTGAAGTTGTAAATATTGTATGCTACCTAATTAGCATATCATCACTAATTCCTTTAGATTTTGATAATCTTGAGAAAGTGTGAACTGGTAAGAATGTTTCTTATTCTCATTTGAAGATTTTTTGTTGCAAAGCTTTTGCATGTGTCAAAGGCTCAAGGATAGAAATCAAATTATAAGGCTCGAGAGTGCATATTTCTGAACTATGTATATCTACATAGATTTACATAGTTGAGAAGTCGCTTGCTCCATGTGCTTAGTATGAAGGATCTGGATGGCACCAAGAGGGGGGGGGGGG
>LTAE01005032.1:0-15963 GCA_001647135.1 Pontederia paniculata | reverse complement strand
AAATAATTAGGATTGTGTGTATATGAGCGTTTGGATAGTTTAGATTTCATATTCTTGTCCATTCTTGTCATATCCATAGAGTTTTACCTATTTGTCGGACCTTTGTGCTCGTTTATATGTTATCATTGTTATCGGAGTATTGTGAACTCCTTGTTGGGGGCATCTGGCCCTTCTTTTATTCATTTTAGTCATATTACGATTATATGATTCGGGCTTGGCCCATATTATCTGTTTGTGTATGTTGTATGGACCATTTTTAGCAAAGGTCATGTCGAAATTTTCGGAAAATCCTAGAGTTCGAATTATTTCTAACCGTTGTGTCCTGAGTTTGAATTTGAATTAGTGAAAGGTCGAAACACCCCTTGCCGCGCTCCGGGCGTCGGGTTCGGGGCGTGACATTGTCACTCTTCCATCTCTTGGCATACTCGCTTAGGTCACCCTCATGATCGTGTCCTCAACTGTTTGCTTCGACGATACCAACTTGGAAAGCCATCATCTACCCCTTCCTACATGGCTTACAAACTAGGAAAGTCTACGCAATTGTCACTTCGACTGACCATGTCTAGAAGTAATTTCCTTTTTAATTAATTTATAGTGACATCTGGGGACCAACATTGGTTGCTTCCCCTGATGGTCACAAGTATTTTGTTATTTTCATTGATGATTTTACGAAATTCACATGGTTGTTTTCATTGAAATTTAAATTAATGTTGCTTCTTATTTTATTCAATTTCAAGCATTTGTTGAGCATTACTTTGGTCATAAAATAATCTCTTTTCAATCTGATGGTGGCGGTGATTTTCAAGCTCATGCTAATCATTTCTCTCATTATGGTATCGTTCATCGTAAGTCTTGTCCTCACACACACCAACAAAAATGGAACTACTAAATGAATGATTCGACACATTGTCAAGATTGCATTGACATTGTTAGCGCAATCTGCAGTTCCACTGAAGTTCTGCCATTTCACTTGTGAGACATCAATTTTCCTTATAAATTGTTTACCCTCTACCTCTGTCTTCTTTAACATTCCGTTTTGATTACTATAGAAACGTGACCCTAATTTTACAATCTTTCATGTTTTTGGTAGTGTTGCATTCCCATACATTCGTCCCTATAATCGTCATAAGTTCTCGTTTCACTTGAGCAAATGTGTTTTTCTCGGCTATCCACCTCAATTCCATGGCTATCGTTGCCTGGACATTGCTTCAGGTCGCTTATATATTGTGCCATATGTTTCATTTGATGATAATAACTTCATGTATCAATCAATTTCCCTTGATTTATATTCCAATATGTGTCTCTGAAACCCCTTGGCTATCGATACCATCAACATGGATTCAATGCACAAATTCACCATCTGCTCCCACAGTAGTGCGGCCCCCATTCACTCTACCTTCCCCCGAACTTCACACTTCACACACAACATGTGATGGTCCAATAACTCTCCCTACATCATCACCAATTCGTAATCCCCCGCCACACACTCCACACGTCTTTGTGCAAGGCCCCAATGGACTATAGGTCTCTAGTAGGATTACCCCGATGCAAGGCTTTGTTGTCAGTTCTTCCGTCCAATATCCTAACCTCACCGACCTATTTTTCCTCTACCAACAAGTTTCCCCATTGGAGAGATGAGATGGCGGCTGAATTTTCCACTCTGATATCTAACGACACATGGACGCTAGTTCCACGACAATCGTTTATGTTAGTGGTTGGATGCAAGTGGGTGTTCAAAATGAAACTTCATGCTGACGACTCCTTAGATCGGCACAAAGCTTGGCTTGTCGCTAAGGGTTTTCATCAGCAACCAGGAGTTGATTAGTTCAACACGTTCAGTCAGTTATAAAACCAACTACCATCAGGACAGTTCTTGCCATTGCCATCACATCTCGATGGCCGTTGAGACAATTAGACATTGGAAATGCTTTCCTACATTGTGATCTTCATGAAACAGTCTTTATGGATCAAACCCCGAGGTTTGTTGATCTCAATTACCCTACTTACTTTTGTCGCCTACAAAAATCCCTTTATGGACTGAAGCAAGCCCCGCGTGCATGGTTTTCTAAACTTCATGCCACCTTGACCGACTTTGGCTTCACTGCATCTAAGGTTGATACATCCTTGTTTGTTTTTCACAGCAGGTCTGCAATTCTCTATGTGCTAGTATATGTCGATGATTTCATAATTACTGGCTCCGACAACACTCTCCTTGAGCCTCTTGTCAAGCACCTGAGTTCCTTATTTAATGTTCGAGATTTGGGCCCCTTATCTTCTTCTTGGGCATCGAGGTCATTCACAAGAAAGATGTTCTTTTACTATCCCAGCACAAGTATGTGACTGATCTGCTACATCGACTGAAGATGCAGAACTCCAGGTCGGTTTATACTCCTTTGCTACCAACATCACAATTGACTCCCGCTTCGTCCATGCCCTACTCAGATGCCGCTTGTATAGACACGTTGTGGGCTTCCTTCAATATGTGACCATAACCCGCCCTAATATTGCTTTTGTTGTCAGTCATGTATGCCAATTTATGCAAGCACATCTTGATCTTCATTGGCAAATGGTTAAACACATCTTATGGTACCTCAATAACATGAGTCGACTTAGCTTAGAAGTGCATGATCATTACTCTTGCAATCTCCATGCATTCTCTAACGCAGATTGGGTAGGCTCTACAACTGATCGCAAGTATGTTAGTGGGCTCTCTATATATCTTGGCTCGAATCTTATATCTTGGTCTGCTCGCAAACAACACACGATCTCTCGATCATCACAAAGTCCGAAACAAGGCTCTTGCAGACACTTATAGTGGAATTATTATGGCTTAGATCACTGCTCGCTGATCTACACTTCAAACAAGCATCTTCTCTTATTCTTTGGTGTGACAATCTTGGAGCTATATACTTAACTGCCAACTCTGTCTTCCATGCTTTGACCAAACATATCTAGGTCGACTATCATTTTGTACGTGATGAAGTAGCACACCGTCGCCTACGAGTTTGCTTTATTTCCCCTCAAGACAGTGTTGTTGACATCATGACCAAGCCGCTTGGATGGTCTCGATTTTGTTTTCTTCGTGACATGCTACGACTTCGCTTGCGGCCCGCCTAGCTTGAGGGGGCATGTCAGCACACAATATTTTCTCACATATTGTTACAGCCATAGAACCTCATAAAGATATATCCTGCACCCAAATATCACAACTATATGAGCATATCTATACTTAGTTAGAGACATGATACAATCTTATTGTTGCTGATTACATTGTATATATAGGAGAGTAATCATTAAATGATAGATGAAAACTGAATTATATTTCTTGTATTTACAGTAGGCAGGATCAATGTTGCCAATAATATAACTCGACAGATCCGACCCAAATTTAAACACAATAAGCTTTAATCACCTGACTGCTCTTTGTAACTTTTTTTTCCAAAACAAAGAATAAACTATATGAAAAGAACAAACATGCGGACGTACATAGAAAGCCCAACATAATTGGTCCAATAACTGGGCTGATCAATCAACTTCCTAAGCCCATAAAAATTACCCATAGATGATATGTTTTTCATAAGGTTGTTTACTGTGTTTTTTTTGGATTTAATGATGGTGTACCCGGGTACACCACGTGCCCCGCCTAATAAATCGTTGGATCTGAGATCTACGATTGAAAAAATAAATGAAAAATAAAAATTTTAAATAAGATCTACCGTAGATCTCAGATCCAACGGTTTGTTAAGCAGGGCACATGATGTACCCGGGAACACCATCATTAAATCTTTTTTTTTGTTTGTTTTTATCCTAAAAGCTGACAGTTGGTGAAATAAAAAAACTTTTGATTAGTGATTTTTTTTCTTAATTTAAGAATGAAAGAAAAATAATTATAATTTTGTAAAAATAAATAAAAAGAATTCACAAGTCATTGATCCTTGATTAATATAACTATTTTCAAATGGAAGCTGGCTTCAACTATAGAAAATATATCCCCATGCTCTACATAGTTCAACAACCATCAAATTTAAATTCGACAGCCATAAATTTTATTTGTCCGAACGGCGGATCTATATTTGTGAACAATTTAAATGTCAATTCTTTCAGGCCTTTCCATAGTTTTTTTTATTTTTAATTATTCTTATATTGTTAGATTAGCTGTCAATTTACTCTATGTATATAAATATAGATTAGATACCCAAAGAGGTCATGGATTCCCCACGGGCAGCAAACGTTTACTATGTGCGGGTTTCGTACATATATGAAGTTGGACTTCATAATTAGATACCACTAAACTTCAAAGTTATGTTACCCTCCACATGAATTATTATATGTGTCAAATTAATTATAAGCTATATATAGCTAATGAGGACCCCTCATAAGAAACACTTTTTAATTAATTGCTTGAAGTACCATTAGGTCATAAATAGTCCTCGCTAATCCTTTAAAGAAACACAATAATTATTAGCCAAATAACTATAAAATGCGTTATCAATTAATTAATTATTGGAAAGTTGCTTAAAAGTGTGGCCAAGGACATAATTGATTTGTTGGACATACATAATTAGGATGCAATTTTAGTTGCGAAGTGGACGTCTTTCCACAACTTTGTCTGCCTTTATATCACAAAGGAACAAATATTCAAATCATGTGGCCGCTCATTTTCCTCATCTCTGGAACTATATGTGTATATATGAATATGAATATGATGATGGCCGACCAAGGTATATATACCAAATTAAAAAGCTTCTTTAATCTTCTTCTTCTTCTTTTTCTCGAGCACATCACATCGCATCATAAGTTGCCAACCGAACCCAACTTTTTTTCCATTGGTCGGTAGATATTTTTCATGATGAAACGTTGCATGCTTCTTTTTAATTATCCTTTTTTTTCAAAATTTAAACTTAAGTCTCGTTAGGATAAAAATAATAATCAAAAGAGTTTTAGCATGATTTATAAAAAAAATAATTTGAAATATTACCCAATTTATTGTATATTTGTTTTGGTAGCAAAGAGAAACGAGATCCATTGAAAAAAAAAATTGGAGAAGAAGAGTATGGGAAAGTAATTTCCTCTTTTAAAATGTATATATCATCGTTAATTTACATTTTATCTTACTAAACACGAAGTAAGCGAATTATTATTTTTTGAAATGATTTTCTTTATAATGCATATTTGTCGTGATCAAATTTAATGAATGTGTATCTTACTTAAGTGTACATCATATTTTATAAATGATTGAATCTGAAATATATTATTAAAAAAATATATATTTAAAATTTATATTTTTTACGTATTTTTATCCATCATAAATCTTACACTCAATGGTTAAAAAAAATAAATGACATGATAGATTTTGTTAAACCGTTATAAAATTAATGTAATCATATATTCATTACCGTTTTGGTGCGAACCTGTATCAGGATGTTCATGGATTTCTACTATCTGATTTTTGAACTAAAAAATTGTTAAAATTGCACATTACTTTTTAGAGTTTAGTCGAGGTATCGTTCATTACAAATTTCAAACATAATAATTCAAAAGATACATTGGCTATACCAAATAGGCAAATTTCATTCACCGTCTTGAACTTTTACTATGGACTAATTTAATTCCCTATCTTCATTTTGTACTCAAATTATCTCTAATTTTGACTACTCCCCTCTGCAATCTCTTTGACGGCTATTGATAGTGTTTTCAAATAGTTTTTTTACTTACTGGCTCAATACCGCCCATAAAAATATTATAGCTTGTAACTTGTTATTCTAAGTTTACAATTCCATTGAAAATTGAAACATCAACACTAGTCCATCAAAAGGTCTATCGAGGAAAGAATCGTAAAGGACGATTTGAGTACATGGATTATTTTTACTAACATCCACTTAACTATATTATTTTTAGCATATAATTTTAAACTATAAATTTACCAATTTTAATATCTGAACTTATTTGAATTTGTCAATATCATTAAACTCCATCCAAAATTTTATTAAATTTATTTTTTACTAATTACAAAATAATAATTTTATCCTTTTCTTTTAAATATTTAGAAATTTAAAAATAATAACTTGATCAAAATATTTCATAATTATTAAAAATATTATTAAACAATCTTTCTATCCTTACTTTTTTATAAATTTTTTATTATATTAAAAAATTAAAGGTAAGAATGATATTTCATAATTTTTAAAAATTAACTTAACATAATTTTGGTTAAAATCTAACAAAAGGACTACACTTGCAAATTGGAATAAGTTTGGAGACTAAAATTGATAAATTTATAATTTAGAGTTAGATGCGAAAAAAATATATTTAAAAGGATATTAATGAAAATAACCCAAATAAAATTAAGGAACAAAACTAATTGAGAGAGAAAGTATGAACTTATATTTAAAAGGGCCAGGAGAAAATGATTCATAATCATTACACCCTTGTCGTCTTCGAGACCTTCTTTTTTCATAAAAAAAGACTTTATTTTTTTCAACTTCTATTAAATATGATAATATAATAAAACATTTTTAATAATAATATTAAACTTGTATTGTTACATTGTTTAAATAACTTAAATACATTATTATTATGTGACAAACAGAGATCATCAAATTATATATATGTGTGTGTGTGTGTGTGTAAATTACATTTAAAAACTCTAACTTTCACATTTATTGAAGATTTTACAAAAAAAATTAGTTTTTGTTTTAAGAACTACCAACTTCAAAATTTTAAGATCGAATTACTAACTTCTAAGTTTAGATTTTTTTTATTTGGATTGTGTTTATCAATCATAATTGAGTTAAACTTATATAAATCTTTTAAACTTTACAAATATGACTCATATATATTTAGTTTAATAATTCATTGAACACATTATTCAATCAATAAAATTAAACCTTCTTTGTTCTTTTAAAAGAATTCATCTTTCACGAGTTTACGCTAAATTTTGAATCTATTGTTTGTTCTTTAACTCACGGGTCTTCGACAAAAGGTTCATGTGCTTTCAGTTTAGCATTTCCATCACGCATCAAGTGGTATCAAAGCAAGAATTTTGTTTACTCCACTGGACCTATTGAGAAAGTTCACCATGAGAGATCACTCTATAAGGTGCTCAAAAGATTGGACGTTATTACATCGGCAGTCGAATGTCTATCGTTTCACATAGATGCCTTTGAAGAAAAATGTTGGCCTAGACGAAACACACATCTTCATAACCATCGCAAGCAATGTCACATTGACCCTCGATGCAACTTCAATGATCATCATGTTGTACTCCAATCACAAGATCATCCAAAAGACTTTAAAGAAGAAGATTATATGAAATATCAAGATATCAATATTTTGATTATTGATTATGAAGACACACTTTATTGAAGAATTTGAAAAGGATGACGGTATGCAAAGGTTATTAAAAGAAGAACATATGTTACTTTAAGATTTCATGACATTGCGCCCGAAGAGTTGCCATATATAACATATATCCAATATCATGATAATCTAGTTCCTGAAGCAAGTTTATTGAATCTTCAACATTTTTGCACGAATATCAAAGAAAATAAGATTCTAGATAAAAAGATAGAAGAATTGCATGAGGAAGATCAAATTAGAGAAAGTATGAGTCTTCACATAATGCCACTGTAAAAAATAATCAATAGGTATAAGTTTCTAACCCATCATCTCGACCACATACTTAACCAACTTCAATGAGCAACAATGATTTTCAAACTTGATTTGAAAAGTGGACATCAAATTCAAATCCTTCCAAGAAATTGGTGGATGAAAATTTTCACAAAGTGGAAATCATGGTTGGATCTATCTTTAATGATAACTTGAGGATGAGTTTAATTTTGAGGGATGGAGAATTGATTGGGACAATTCCTACTACAAATAGGAATTCACGTTAAGAATATTAATACCATGACTAAGAATATAATTTTGTTTTTATAACGTTTTAGATTATTCCATTTACTTTATACTATCCTTTTTAGGTTTCCTAGGTTTTCTTGTATTGAATTTATTAATTTTACTTGAATTAAGTTTAGATCTTTTTAGTTTTACTTGAATTGTGTTTATTAATTCTACTTGAGTTAAACTTATCTAGATCTTTTGAATACTATAAATAAGACTAATATATATATATATTTATATATATATATATATTAGTATGATAATTCATTGCACACATTATTCAAACACTAAAATTAGAGCTTCTTTGCTTCTTCTGAAAGAATACATCTTTTCACAAGTCTACCCTAAATTTTGAATCTAGTGTTCATCCTTTGATTCATGGGTATTCGAGGAAAGGTCAACCCACTCCTAGTTTCACGCTTCCATCCCACATCAAACATTGGGAGTTAATACTTTATAGAATGATGTACAGTTGAAAAAAAGTGTAAGAACCTATTATTTTTACGAGAATAACCAACGACAAATGACCCTAAACGAATTATGCACGTATTGATGATTATGTGTTGTATGGGTGTGAAGCTTCATGTTATTTGATCTATGTTGATAAAAAAAAGTATATATATTTTATTACTTATAATACATGATGTCTTCTAATGAGTCACGATAATCGTAGACCGCATGAAAGATAAAATGAACTCACTCGATCATAACATAGTATGAACCTTATGACTTGCAAAAGATAGACAATTGACAAGGTGTAAATAAATATTCAAGAGAACATCAAAGTTAAATTGGAACAAGGTTGTGTAAACCATCAATTTTGTGTTTTCATTTGTTTGTGCTCATTGACCACAAAAATGATTTCAGTGTCAATCACTATAATGGTCAAAAATTGAAGCTTCATTTGTCTGATGAGTGTTGTCAACAAGCAATAGAGCTTGGAGATGGAGGGGCTATGATACCAGTAAATGAATTAAGTGAGAGAAGATAGAGCAAAGAGAAATAAAATTTTCATGAATTTTGGAATCCTAGAGTGGTGATGTATTTGGTTCCATCTATATTGAACTTAGGGTCGATTACTTCATCGACATTGTCACTTATGCCCTAACCATTACTCATTCTTACATCTCAAAGGAAATGCTCCTCTAATGGTTTGCTCTAGCCATCAGGACGTCCATTAATGTCATCAATTGGCATGACCAACGATCTCATGCGTTGACAAAGCATGATGATTTAGGAATAAGTGAAAAAAATAAAACAAAAGACTTCGTGACATGATATATCTTTATTTTTAAAGAATTACTTGTTCCTACACAAATAATTGTTATCAATTCTTTGCAACAACACTCCTAATATATAATGAAGTCATTAGAACTTTTCAACTAGCAATGATTGAAAAATTCTCTCTATCTTATTCTAATAAATTTACAATAAATAAAAAAAAACTTGCATTTGTAACTTCATAAATAAGAATATATGGATATATATAACGAGTATATATTATTTCATTTATCATAAATGAAAATATTTTTCATTAAAAAAACATAATATTTCAGTCCGTGAAAAGATAAAAAAGAAATTCATATGCAATCAAGTTTCTTTTTAATATATCGCATTTAATTAATTTAAAATTTGATCTATCAATTTCGTGCTCCTCCGTAAATGACGAAGACGATCACCACACTACGTTAACACTTAGCACCTGTACGAGAAATGGAGGCCAAAATATTTTTCTCTCGACCTAATGATGGCCGACCGGAGTCATTGTAACGCCTCAAAAAAAACCAAAAGAAAAAAAAAGGGAGGAGAAGCATCACTACGGGCAAACCGTAGCGATGCCAAGGTGCACTGTAGCGATGCCAATTGGGACCGTAGTGGCCAAACGACGCCGACGCTTCACGGAAATGATACGACTCTAACGTTTTCAAAACACCCTTTAAAATTCTTTTTACAGATCTTCCTCCTCTAGCTTTTCTTTTCTCTATCTTCTGTAGTTCCTCTTGTTCCTTCTCACCTTCACGTACGGGATAATAGGAGTAGAGGAAGGAGGAAGGAGGGACACCGGCGACCTAGTAGGAATCGAAGTACGTCACGATATAGGCCAAGGTGTGTGAAACGGGATCAAATAATGGTTTATGATTTATATCAAGAAATCTTAATTATATTCATTATCCTCATACAATAGATTGTTTTCATTTGTTAATCTCCATATTTTATTGGTCCATAGATTAGACTAAGTAATTATATCGTTTCATTTTTTTGGTTAAATAATAGATCTGATTAATTTTTCTGCTAGATTTAAGACTCTAACTGATCGTGTTAAAGTTCTAGTTCAGATGACAGTGGAAATCACAGAACGAATTACTTGATTAGATTACGGATAATTTATGTCTTGCTACGATCAGATATGTGATACTACGGATCGTAGTCTGATCGAGAAATACGCTATGGTCCCATACAAATTACTATGACTGCACAAGGAACGCTACGGACATAGAACTATGCTACTAACATGAAACTATGACTACGGTGTAGCGTATATGCACGTCCAGGTGCATAAGCACCGTAGCGTGCATATTATGNGAAATTGGCACCGACAAAGTGCTTGCCACTTGTTAACATCATCAATGAAGAATTGCGAAAAGGAGAACTGACCAATAAAGCCGCACCTCTTAGCATCAAAGAAGAAAACCTCCCATCTGCTTTGATCATTTGTACACTACTCATCGACTACTGCCTTTATCTCCACCCTTGTTCTGTGCAACTGCCTAGTCGAGGTCTCGCTTGTGACATCTCCATCATCATGTCATTGAGGGAGGGGTTCCTCAATGCTGAGTCTTCATTATGTTTGTCCAAGTCCAATGCCTCCTCTTTGGGTCTTGGCCCACACTAATGCATCATGCTTAATTAAGATCATGTTCCCATATATACCCAGGATCTCCCCCGTGACTTGCACATGTGGGACTAACTCAAGGCGTGCATTCTACATCGTTCCCCACTTATAGGAACTTAACATCCTCATTGAGTGGTCAAACACCACCATGGCATAGAGGTCCACATGGAGCAGCTTTTACACCATATGTAATATCACTAGCCACACACGAAATTGTCTACTTTGGGTCTTTACCCACACAGTTTTGTCATATGCATCACAATGGTACTAGAGTGGCACAACGGCCTATTCCCCTTAAGGACTCAATATCATGGTGAGGTTTCATCACTCAACAAAAATGTTGAGTTGTCCAAAGGAGGAAGGGTGTAGAAGACACACCTTGGGCTAGTCCCACATAGGTAAGTCATGGAAGGGATGTTGGATATTTGGAAACATGACCTTAACTAAGTCTAGCGTGTTTTGACAAACTCGTGCGGGCCAAAACAATAGTGGTTAATATCGCATCTGCCCATGGAAGGTTGCATATGATATCAGAGTCGTTCCTTGAGGACTCTCGTGTCATTGTAGGGTTCAACCACTCAACGAGGATATTGAGTTCTCAAAAAGAGGGAAGGGGGTAGATGGCACGGCTTAAGTGAGTCCCGCATGAGCAAGTAACAGGAGGAATACTAGGTATAGTATGAGAATATGGCCTAGACCAGATGTGATGCATTAAAAAGGTAGTGTGAGGCCGAGTACTAGATCTGCTCGTAACTTTTTTTTGTTCCTTTTTGGCAAAAGAAAAAACTTGGAGAGATAGAATTTGAAGAGAGAACAAACTGAAACCATTTTCTTTACCCCATAAAAAATGTCACACTCCCTAGTCCCCTTCACTCATAGAAAATAACTATAGTACTAAAAAACGATAAAGAGAAGGAACAACGAACTGAAGAAAATAAAAAAAGGAATACCAAAAGCTAAAGCATTTCCACAACCCAATTGTCCAACAATGAGCCAGCAACACAAAAAACTCTTATGGACAGCAAGAAAAATCATATTTCTATATCCTCTTTCTCTCATCCTTTCTTCCCTCAAATAAATAAATATATATACATATAAATATAAATATATATATATATATATATATATATATTCTCTTTCTCTCTCATCTCAACTTCAATCACTGAATCTCATTTCAGGGATGAAAATTCCTGTCACGTAGTATTCCTCTTTTTCAGCTGAAAGGATGAAACGATGAGCTACAGTCGGCAAGACATCACTAACTAGCTTTTATGCACACAGTTGCTCGAGCTTGTGCATGTTCTTCCACTTTATAAGTGGATTACTAGTTATACACACTTGCTCTACAATTGAGACTTTGTGGCATCCACCTCAACAACGTTAAGGCAAGGGTCATAAATTTTGGGAGAAGAAAACAAAAAACAATTATTAGTGCTGTACACTTTAAAACATCTCATTTGTATATATCTTATATCTTAGTAGTTGGTGTGGAAACATGCAGCCCAATATGTGAAAGCTAAACTCTTTTGTATCTACGTAGTATTTAAATGTGATAGTGCTGATCCAAACGGCATACAATTAAGCACATGACACAGCTTAACCTAATCAACGTTATGCACATGGATGCAAAATATACATATCACGTTGCATGCACAAATTCCAAAAGCATATTATTATCATATGCCAACGAAAAAGAAAAAAAAATTTACCGAAGGGTAGAAAAAAATACGATGATATTTATGTCCGAAGTATAACTTCATATACTTAACACGTCTCTATACGTAAAAAGCATACACATGCACGTAACTCTTGAAGACCAATAAAACAGCAAATCACTAATTAATAATTAATAAAAATGTGGATATATATAAACAGAAGGCACAGAAGGCAGAACATCTAGCTGTAACTATAAGATTATTGATTCCCATTGGTACTAATGACTATGGGAAAATGAAACTGTATAACGCAGACTTCTTTTAATGCCTAAAAAAACATTGCTATGCATAATGCATGTAAATCATATTCACCATCCCTCAAGCGGTTCCTTTTTTTTTTTCTCAATTTTCATCTCAATTTAAGCAATTATTTTAAGAGGGAAAGTGATGTGTTGTCATCCATATTTCCATTCGTGATTTGTATATACAGAAACCTAAAAAGTGGCTATAAGGAATTAAAGCATATAGGTACAAGTGTACAACGAAGACAACTGAAAAGACTCGCTCGATTGAACACTTCAGTAATGTTTATAAACATTTCCAGCGGCTATTTATGCACTGCTCTTCATTTAAGCCGGTTTTCCAGGTGGATAAACATCAAATTTTATAGGATTTTACTATTTTAAATATCTTAATAGAATTAGGAAAAGTTAATTAATTTGTAGATGTAAATTAAAGTTCACGCCATTAAGAAAACTTTCTTCATCATCTTTTTTATACTTAGTTTCGATCAATCTTATTCCATTCTAATTCTCTTAGCTATAAAAAAATGAAGCATGTATTTACGGTTACTCTCCCCTTCCATAAGCACAATTTTTAAAATATTCTAATTTGTTCCATCCTTCAAAATTCGAAATGTTAAACACTTGAGCCACAACATGAAGCCAAAAATTCGTCCACACTTCATAGTGCAAGAAAGAATATGAAACTTTTGTGTTTTGGTTGGAAGTTGCTCCGAAACAAATGCTGATGTGCGAAAAATTGGTTATCCTTATCCTTTTTTATTTTATGAAACATAAATTTCTCATAAGCAAATTGAAATAATATAAAAAACATTACGTATTCCGTAGCCTTGTGCTAAATTATTATTATTATTATTATTATTATTATTATTATTATTATTATTATTATTATTATTATGGGAGAGAGAGAAAGAGATCATATAATATATTTTATTATTACAGTTTCAAAACGTTAAATATAATTGCATGCACGTGATTAAATATTAATCGCATATGATTACTTAGAAACATCAGATGGCCGTCTTGAGCTCGACGTTGTTCGGTGCCACACGACAAGCGGAACAAGTTATTTAGTGAAAGTGAACAAAGGAGAACCCGATGCTTAATTAAAAGCATGAATAAGAATAACAAACTTTTCACATATGTACGTAGCTTAATGGAGCCAAACGAAAGAGCTTAATTCCAAGCCGGTAGACGTATCGATCGGACAAATATATACTTGTGATTGGAAATAATTGAAGGTTTTGGTCGACCGATCCATAGAAGTTAATCCAATTTACCCACGCACACCACATGCCATGTCTCTCTTGCTTTAATTAATTTAATTTGTTGATTTCATGACCTTAAATTAACCAAGATTATATATTATTAATCACATATTGAAGTTGGTTTTCCGTTGCACAATCTACACTGATAATTTGATAAATGTTTGATTTAAAGTTTGAGCATATGCCCATCTTTTTATTAGGATCAAAGTTAGCTATATTTAAGACGAACCTCCTAATTTTAATATGTTAAATATTATCATTTAAACAAATCATCATGTTTATTATGTATACATGTAAGATAATTTGATAATTAATTTCTTTCTTTTTTTTTTGAACTCGGTGGAAAAAGGAAATGGGCACCTTTCGGCTAATTAATGTTGCATTTTAAACTACTCCTAATTAAACTTGTAGCGATTTAATTCTTCTTCTACAACATGCATTGTAGCCATCAACAACCAATTTTTTCCACCAACTGAGGCATACAATTCAACCATTATTAACGGGACCATATATTCGTATATCTCTTTTTTTTCCTTCATTTTTCGTCTACTAATTATGACTTTTTCTTTAAACCCAAACCGAGCAAAAAAAGAAAAGAAAAGAAAAGAAAAGACCCCACCAACCATATCTTAAATTAACTAACAAATAATTAAAGAAAGTTAATCTTAGTTTCTGAATTATTATCATGAATCTTGGCATATGCCAAATGTTAATTAAGATTAATATTCTCATATAACTTGAATTTCTTGTTTCGTTTTGTTGAGATCACAAGTTGGTTGGACGCAAACATCTTGCATGCGTTGAGGCGCATGAAGTCTCTCCAACTCTCTCCCTTGTTATATTCTAATGAATTCCTCACGTCAAACAACCCCAAGAAAGTTCAAATTTGCAATATCACCTTCCAAATACAAATCTAACACCATGGAATCAATATTCAATGACGTTAATATAGATGCTGAGAGCGACAACCACCAACATGCAATGCTCACAAGTCATCTCTTCTAGAGATCCATATGTACTTAATTAAAGCATAACTAATTAGATTGATTAATTATTTGTTTGGTTGGATATATGTAGTACTAATTCTAACTCAATCCGTGGGAGTTTAATTATGAAATCCATCTATTTTTAATTGTCATCATTTGTGTATGACTAACTCAATTGAATGATGTAATGGGTTAAAGATAATTTCTCTTTTGATTAGACGTGAATTTACTTCAAGTAGCTCTCTGGTCTCACAAATCAATTTGGAATTTGAGTCCACTTCCATTGGTTTAGATGTTCTTCTATATGTTTTAAGAAGCAAAGAAAAAAAAGGCATTGTATGATTAAGAAACAAGTACAAATCACCCATTTTCAGGCTGAAATCTAGGGAGCAAGTTTAAAATTACACACAAGAAAGCCCATTGAAAGCAACCTTATATGAAAGATAAAAAGAACTAGTAATGAATATTTTAAATGAAGTTGAGAGCTCAATGTGCATGGCTAACTACCCGATTGATTAAAAAACTTATGAGTCTCAATTATTATTATTTTATCTGCTCGATCCTATCGAAATACCGAGAAGAACGATATTTCTTGGATCAAGTTGTTAACCAAATAACTTAGCAAAGGACAAAATTTAAATTTAATTTCTCCTATTGTAATATTTTCAACCAATTCATCGTTTAAATACATTCTTTAAAACATTTTTTCCCTTCAATTTGTTTACGGTGTTCTTTGTATTTCATAATTAGTTGGATCATAATTAGCTCAGTCGAGAAAAGAGGTTTCTGAATTCAATCTTTATTTAGCGAAATTTAATTAATATTTTCTCCTCCAATTTGACATAGATATATAGGTTCGGATCCATTAGGCTGTTTTAGTTCTGAACTTCCGATTCTCTGAAGAGATCATCTGCACGCCATGTCCTGCACCCCCTTAAATTATGTGCCCCTCAATATATA
>LTAE01005030.1:17249-29972 GCA_001647135.1 Pontederia paniculata | reverse complement strand
CTTCTTCGACTGCCCCCACAGTCCATCAATGTCGATCGCCCTTTTTTCAGCTCTGATCGACCGGTCTTCCTCTTGACCGCCTCCACAGTCCAATACTGGTCACCCTCTTTATGTCTTGGGTCGACCGTATATGCCTCCTCCTCCATACACTTTGCTTGTTTATATAACCTCCTCCTCCTTCTACTAGTCAACCGTTTATATCCTTAGGACGCCCGCTGCACACATATGATTCTTCGTGATGTGTAATACGTGTGCAGTGGTCGTCCATTCCTTTAGCTCAGGTCGACCGCTGTACTAAACTTGTCTATGTCTTGTTACAGAAATCAGCTCAAACAAGTTCAATAGTACACACTGAGTTCACTTACAAATTTGTGATCATTCAAAACAATCTCGGGATCCTAGATTCAACATATAAAAAGTAAGAAATTTAATTATTATTTTTAGGAATCATAGCTTAATTAAGAAAAAAATTAAAATTTTTATTCTAAACTAACAATTGTTTAAAAAGTTATTAACTGTCTAAAAGGACTGTCAAGTAAATTACTAAAAATATTAATTGTCTAAAAGGACTATCAAGTAAATTATTAAAATTATTAAAATTATTTTACTAATATTTTCAGAATATTTTTTGCATAAAAAAATAAAAGAAGTGGTAAATTAATTATCGTTTTGAAGTCCTAACTAAAATAAATTAAGAAAATTCAAAATTTTAATCATAAACTAAGAATTATTTAAAAGAAATCCTAACTCAAATAAGTTAAAAATATTAAAGTTTAAATTATTAATACTTCACAATATTTGCTCCATGGTGAAATAAAAATAAGTAAATAATTATTATTTTTAAAAACTCGGAATTAAAGTAAATTAAAAAATATTAAAACTATAATTCAAAATAAAGATTACAAGTACGAAGGAAATTAAAAGCCCAAAGATATAATAATTGCTTTAAAGTAAATTTAAGAAAAAAGTTTTCTGAAATTACAATTATTTTCAAAATCATGATTTATCATATAATAGTTATTATCTATTTTAAATGAGTACAACATAAAGTGTAATATAAAAATTTTGAAATTTTTCGAAGATAAATTTTATCTTATAAAATAAATCATTTATACAAAATAATATGTATATGTATGAGTGTATGACTATTTTATTATATTTTTAATTTAAAAAGTAATTATATGTTTGTTTAAAAAATATGTTAAAAAATATAAATATAAAGATGTTATTTTTTTAGAATTATTGATAGTATATTTAATATAATATGATATTAAAGTTAAAGATTTTGACTTCAAATTTTAATGTTGGTCGTATTAAAAATTAATTTTTTTTAATTAATCATATGTTAAATTTTGAGCTAAATAAAAATTATTTAAAAATATAAATATAAAGATATTTTTTTATCAATTTAAACTTTTAAGATTATTACTAAAATAGTTAATTTAATAAAATATATTATTTTCTTTTTTAAATAACTCAGTAAATTTGTTGATTAGAATAATACATTTTAATTGAAATCGGTTAATTAAAATTTTCTACTATTACGGTTAATCTTTTAATTTAATTTGAATAACTATTCGATGAGATGGTTGGATTAATTATTTAATCGGACGTTCCTAAATAAACTTGTGCCGAAACTTCTGAAAGCCACGCGTCGCTTCCAAAAGCTGCACTACCCATTTTCCCGAAATGCCCCTCCGTTCGGCACTGCCTTCCTGCTGCTGTTGCTGACGAAGGGAGAAATTTTCCAGAAACTTCCACGAATAGCTTGGCCTTTTTACTGCGGCTTTGGCTCTTCCACCGAGATCCCAAATCCCGTTCCACGTTTCCGCCTCTTTTCCTGCGAATTTACGAAATCTTTTTTCGTTCTTTTTTTGGTTCTTTTTGTAGATCCCTTCGGTCGCCAAGTGTTGTACGCGCAGCAATGGAGAGAGTAGAGCTCGGCTTCGGCGGCGGCGGCGGCGCGGTGGAGGAGAAGTACTTGGAGGAGGATGAGTCAGAGGTGAGGTCGGGCCGCCGGCGTTCCTGTCGAAGACGTAGGAGCTGGTGGAGGACCCAGCAGCCGACGTGGTGATCTCGTGGACTGCCGCGCGTAACAGCTTCGTCGTGCGGGACGCGAACGCCTTCGCCGCCGCCCTTCTCCCCAAGTACTTGAAGCACAACTTCTCCGGCAGCTCAACACCTACGTGAGTTCTTTATTTCCCTGAAAAACATTCCTTCGTTAATTGTTTCCGATCACGTCCGATTCGCCTTCTTTGTATGCATCTAATGCTAGATTTCGGACACAAAACTTGATCTGCTTGTCACTCTTCCTTTTTGGGAACTTTTATTTGTTGATCATTTGCTGGATTTGGCGTTTCCAGTTGGTGTCGTGTGTGTGTGTTTTGCTACTTTATCTTACTTTGTTTCCTAAGTTTTGTCGGATTCTAAAATTCTGGCTGACTGGAGATATTTGATTATTGTTTGTGATTAGATTAACAGCAGAATGGATCGCGAAAGATGTGCATAGATATCCATTTGGATTGAATGAGTAGAAGGTGTAACGCCTGACAATTTTAAAGAATTAAAAATCTATTAATAAGAGTTCAACACGGAGACATAGACCCCGTGATTCGAGTCGGGTGTTTATAATAATATTTAATTTATTTTTGGTTAAAATTAAATTAAGATAATTAGAAACTGTCTAAGCTAGGAGAAATTCATATAAGCAGATCATATAAGCAGATCCCTTAGGACAGAGAAACTATCATAACCATCATCCATCCATCCAACTCTTAGCCGTTACGGCCCCTTCCCCTCCTGTATTCTTCTGTCCCTACGGTGCAGGGGTAAAAAGTTGATCCTCACTTGTAGTCTTTTTTTCTTCTCCTTTTTAAAGGTTATGTCAAAACCTTATTAGGAAAATATGAACAAGATCAAAGACCACGCGTAGATTGAGAAAATAAGAACAAAGATCTTTAGAGCGTGAAGAATAAATGAACAATCCAATAAGACTAGGTATGTAAATCGGAGGATC
Source organism: Pontederia paniculata (assembly GCA_001647135.1). Lineage (NCBI taxonomy): Eukaryota > Viridiplantae > Streptophyta > Magnoliopsida > Commelinales > Pontederiaceae > Pontederia > Pontederia paniculata. The sequence goes on along the minus strand of LTAE01005030.1, from coordinate 26,956 downwards.
AAATTTAGAATTTTTTTTTGTGCTTATAAAGTAGTATAAGAGTTTTACATGAAAAGGGATGATAATAATGATTCATGCATAAAAGTATAGTTATTGTAAGTAATAACCTATTTGGATCACGACATTGACAATAGAAGGTTGAACACAGGCCGTGTTTTGACGGACATGGTTCGCATTCACGGGCCAATCGTCCCTCGACATGGATCATGTTCAACAGAGCGAGGACAACGCCACTTCGTCGCTGCTACATCGGAGACAGGACACGGATCGCGTCACACCTTGACGCGAGTTGTGTTCCTCAACAACATCGGAGCAAAAAGATGGAGGGAAATAATTCTCGAAAAATAGGTTGTGTGCTTCCTAGACACGGACCGTGTTCCTCGAGTTAATGGCGACACATTCGGCACGGATCGTGTCTCATCAAAGTTTTGAAAACTGACCATGTCCTCCATAGTCGTGGCCCGAGTTTCCACCTCCAAAAATGTAATAAAGATGATTTTATGTCGCTATGACAAACTATTATTGAGTTAAAACCTAAAAGGAAGGCCATATGCCTCTGGTAATAGAGTTAAAATGAATAATTGCATGTAATTTAATGTATGCATGATGTAATTTTCGGTGAAATGATAGCATGGATCTCAGATGCAGGGTAACTTGATTCCTTCGGGAACAACTATTTATAAGTTCCATCAGGAACAACTGAAATTTATTGAATATTGAACTTCAAGCCTAGCTAACCTTAATGACATCGATGCTAAAATCAATGATCTTCGTGACTGGTAAAAAATCACTACTGATTGTGATAATCGATCAATTTAGGATAAAGAATAATAAGAACAGATAATGGATCATAAGTAAAAGATTAAATTGGGATTGAACTTATTGAATATAAAAGAATGAGCATTGTATCACAACGATGCAACTAAGGTTTTTGCAATTTAGTAATTAATAATATTGTAAAGATTGAAATGATATAATAAGAAGGTAAAGGTAAAGGAAGATATTTTATTGATTATGAATTTTTCTTTACTTTGTCGTTATATGTAATTTTTTCTATTATTTCATTTACATATTGAATTTCATCGTTTATGGAAGAATTATCTCCCTTGCTTTTGAACCGCAATTAACGCAATGAATAACTAATGACACTGATGATGCAAGTGTTTGTGACCTGACTTGCACATAAAGTTGTTTTAGCTTTCCAATAAAATCATTAAACTTATCTTAATTATGTTTTTTCTGGTTGGAACATATAATAAAATATTTTATTTGATTGAACTCATTTAGTGAAGTTTTATTTTAAAGTTATTGCTTTCGCACGATGTGTTTATACTATTGATGATTAAATTCAAGTAAAAAAAATGTAGCGCCGAAGAGCAGTGACAAGGTAATCTTTTGGGGTGAGACGCTACAGCTGCTTGTGGATCCAGAGTTCCGTAAGGTTGATCTTGACCAGATGAGGACATCTTGGAAGGGCAGAGGCACCTCCTAAAGAACATTAAGCGTCGGAGGAACCTAAATGGCGGTCAGAACTCTCAGCTGCAGGAGCGACAGGAGGGCAATGCTTGTGTAGAGTTGGGGAAACATGGGCTTGAAACCACAGTGGATATGCTCAAAAGGGATCCCAATGTGCTGACGTTGGAAATCGTTAAACTGAGGCCGCAGCAGCATCAAAATTCTCGGGCACAGCTGTTGGAAATGGAACATGGGCGCAGAGCGGAGGCAGCAGCAGACTGTCTTTCTTGGGCGAATACTCAAGATCCTAACTTCGTGCAGTAGCTCCTCGAACATCATAGGCAGCTGCCTTTCGTTGCTGGGTGGAAGAGAAGATTGCCTGCAACTCTGAGCTCCGAGGACCTACAAACTGTGATGGAGGGAGCCCTGTAATTGAGCAAAAGATGGATAATTTTCTGTAAGCCACGGATGAAGTAGCCTCATACTCGAGCACAAAACAGAAGAATGGAGTAACTTTTGAGTCCAGTGATCAGAGCTCTGGTGTGGTGGCTGATTGGTTACTGGAAGAGGTATTGGATGATGGGATCACAACCGGACGGTGAGGTTAAAATAGAGGTGGAAGATACGGTTGTAGAGCCATTTGAATTGGGGGATGAGGTGCAGGAATTGGTGGAGCAGATGTCCTATTTTGGCTTTCAGTCTTCGGAAAGAGGTTAACTGGTGTATGTGCCAGTAAAAAAATGTTGCAAGTTAGTTGGTTTTGCTATATTATAAATAATAATCTTGTGTATCGCAAAAGGGTTAATACGAATCTCCTGGGAATGAAGGAGGCGGTTCAAGATGTCAAGGAAAGCCCGAGGTCTCCTTGTACATGACCACAGAATTTTGTCTATATGATTCATATGTATTTTGCTTGTTGTTTATGGTATTCGATTTTTGCTTCATTTTTTTTCTTCCATTAATACAGCTTGGCCATCAGATGGATTTATCAATTTTGGCAAAGTTATTACTTGAATTCTTATTGTGCTCCTTTGTTGTAGGGTGATGGGGTTTTGTAGCAAATCTTAGACAAAGGCACAAAACGATTTATGGTTGATTGACATCCTCTGGAAGTGCTTTGTTTCTGCTCTTACTTCAAATGGCTTTTCTCCTGGAACCTGCTCCTAGAGAAACTGTTGAATTTGCAGTAAGCTTACTCGGTGTTCCCAATCCTCTTTATTAACAAGATCGCTGGTAAGCTATTTCCACTAATTGCAGCTTCTTCATTATCACAAGATGTGACTTTTATTCTGCTTGGTTTATCTGACTTTTATTCTTAGGGTGAAGATAGTTCAGTAGTGGTATGCATCACAGACAGGTGCATCTCCACTTAGGTTAATTAACACAGATATTAAACTTAACTTTCAGATCATACTGGAGTTGTCTATAGTTTGTTAGCGGGAAAGCGTATTCATAAGATACTTGTGATAGAACATATTAGAAGAAAATTTCAGTAACAGATGCAGATTAAGCTTGGGGAAGATTTCAGTTACTTATATGACCCATGAGCAATGTTAGAAGAATCTGAGAACTAGTTCAGAAGGCCTCATGGTTCAATCACAAGACAATCCCTCTAGATATAACTAACTTAAATTATCATTCCTTCATGTGTGAAGGGATTCACCCTAGTGTACATCCTCAATATTCTATAGGCGCGAGAGAGAAAGAAGGGTTATGAAATAAGTTTAGCCACGAACCAAACTGTATCCCCTTCTCTTATGCTAAAGGAGTTGGTAAGTTGGCCCCTTTCAAATGCACTTGAAGAAAAAAAAACAACACAAGAGCAACGAAATATAATATTGTACAAAAGACATGGCTAATGTGCCATCATTTTCTTGCACGAACCATCCTTCTGGATGTTGATGATGAACAAGACAAGGGAGACCTGTCAAACGCCACCTTGTCCTCACTGAATGCCTTCGTGAAGACATCTTGCAGTTCCATGTATCTTTTCCTCTTCTCCTCTGAAGAATCTCGCCCAAGACATGTAAGTTCGACCATATCGTCATCCATAATCTTGTCAAGAACTTCTGAGCACCGTGGAAAATACATCTTCCCAAGCTCAACTGTTAAACATGAAATCATCAAAGCTTTTCAACACTTTCTAACTTGCAACTCCTAAGTTGACTTGTAGGAGACCAGTGTCTTATAAGATGTAACTATTTGGAAAAGCATGTCTAGTTATATTTTGTCCTAAGGAGGACAAGTAAAAGGCCTTTGATTCTAGTCATTGTCTGATCAAGGACAAAGATGCAAATGTTGTCAAACTCGTAAAACGGACACGGCACAGAAGGGCGGCGAAAACACGAAATCGTGAGGACGTAACACGGAACGCTCGATTCTACCAGATTTTTATTTTAACATATTAAATTATATTAATTGGTAAAAAATATTTCAACATACAAAATTAGGGTGAAATGGCACAAAATGCATTGCTTAATTACTGTAGATTCATAATAGTAATAAGAACTAAGAACAGAATAACATAGAACTTGGTAAACACTATCTAATAAATAGAAAAGTTACTACCCATGCAACCGAAAAAATACTACCAAAAAAAAAGAGCACCCTTCCGTGTGATAGTGAGAGAGAGAGGCCTTAACTCTCTCTCACGGAGAGGGAACTTGCCTCCCCTGCTGACTGACAGAAGGCCTTGACTCCCCTTCCCGTGAGTAGGGAGNAGAGAGAGAGAGAGAGAGAGAGAGAGAGAGAGAGAGAGAGAGAGAGAGACTGTCAGTGACGACAAAGCAGCAATAGCGAGAGAAGGGGGCAGTGGAGAGAAAAGGGAAGCAACAGAGAGAGAGAGAGAACCTGTTAGAAAAGCGGCGACGGCAGAGCAGCAGCAATGTCGAGAGCAGGGAGGTAATAGCGAGAGCAGGGAAGCAGCGGCGATGACAGAGCACCAGCGAAGGCAGGGCAGCAGTGTTGACAGCAGCGGCAACAGCATGACAGTGCCAGGAAAGGAACAGCGGAGACGGAGTAGGCAAAAGTGAGAATATATTAGGGTTTGGCTTCGTGATGTATAAACATCCACCACATGTTGTCCGGGTAAAAAAAAAGGATTTGTATGGATCGCTATAGACATGCGTCTCTACCGATCTTACGGGCCAGCACGCGATCCTACCGCGTGCTGGTCAAAAACGACTCAGCGTATGGAAAAGCACGAAACTCCACTGTGGACACGTAGAATCGTCTGATTCTACGTGTCAACTCGCGTTTTTGACAACATTGGATGCGACTTTTATCTTCTTCCATTGTTTTCTTCCTGTCCTCCTTCCCATTTTATACAAGTCATATTGCATATGCTACCATGAGATTCAATTAGATTAAGCAACCATTGAGGTGCACTCAAGAACTAGCCCAGGACCAAATGTCAAGTGAAACAAATATTAGATGAGAACAAAAAACTTAAGAGTTAAAAATGTAATCACGATATATGACATACAAAACTTAATTATTAACTAATTTAAAATTTGTTACTTTAAATTTTTGAGGGGCAAGCTGATGTCTAATATTAAAATTTGAATATATAATATATAAACATAGAGAAGATTTGAAAATAAAGCTAGAGTGTGACAAAGTACATGTCATCTAAATTTCATCATTAATTATATAATATGGAAGCAATATAAATATTATAAAAAAATAAAAAATATTTTCATACTTAATTTCAATAAGGTTTTATTTTTAAAAAGAATTTGTCAATGATGACATTATTTGTAAGAGTACATATACAAAAAATTAATTATTAGCTAATTTGATTATTAACAAAGGAATTTGGATTTAAGAAGCCTGAAGCTATCCGGTTTAAAAAATTAAATAAACAGTATATACATTAAGATCTAATAGTTATTAAAAAAAGAAGAAAACTTGTTCGTGAAAAAAATCACTACTAATGGAAAATTCATGGAAGGGAACCTTTTCCTTTTTAAAAATAATGGTCTGGAAGAAATAAAAAAATGTTTTTTTAAGGGCAAAAAACATATGTTTTATCTTGGAATCTAAACCTTGCCAATCAATCCAAGTACCCTTTTTGCTCGAACTGCTATCTAGATGTAATATTTATATGATTTTAGTGAGTGTCAATGCACCATTTGACTCTGCCCTTGAAGCACATCAAAATATGTTTTCAAATCCTCCACTAAGCTAATTCTTTCTTTGTCCTAAGGAGCATCATAGTCGCCATTCACGAATCCTCAAGTTCTTTGCTCGAGTAATAAGCATTAGAATTACCTGTTCTGGAGAGTGCTTTCATACGAGCTATATGCTCCTCTTTTATCATGAAAGGTGTTTCATTTAAATCCATCGTAAATTCCAACGTTCCACCAACTTGGGCAATATCCATAGCAACCTTAGCCTCCATGGGAAATAAGACTCTTGCGAGTGCAACTACATACACAAAGGAGAAGTATGAAATAAGAGGTGTGAAATATATTGTAACAGTGCAGTGATACAAAAATTCCTGAAACAAGCAAGAAGTTGAAGGTGCAGCTGATATAAAACAGTCCCATATCTACCTGAGATTATTTTGAGGAAGATTAACCTCTAAGGAGGGACTTGCAATCATTGGCACCCAAGTAAGTTGTTTTTGTCAGCATCTAGTAATTTTCTTAACGAAAATTTTATGAAACAAAATCAAGTATCATATCTCGAGTACATTTATGTCTTGGGATGATATCTTAATCTTTAATCCACATCAAGGTGATAAGGGAGGGCAACATGAAGTATGCCAGTCTACTTGAATGGTATCAAAGATGAGAATAAATGGAGACAAAAAGTTACCTCGATTCTCCAGGTATAACAACTTTTCGCGAAGGTTATCTCCTGCAATTGCAAGAGATACAGAAGCTTCACCCAACTGTGAATCTTTTCTTTCAGCTTGCTCCAATATCTCAATGCACAAACGGTCCTTAGGTGTATCCTTCCCTTCTTCGGGCGACTGATAGTAATCCACAGACTTGGTAAGCTTCTTTGAGATTTGAAGTGCTTTCCTACCATCTGATGTAAGATCAAATGCTCGAGCACCCTTTGTCAGAAGGGACACAATGATCTTCGGCTCTTTGCGCATTGCAGCGACATGAAGTACGGCATAACCTCTGGTGTTCTTGTGGTTAACATCTGCAAGTCCAAGATCCAGAAGCTCTGTCGTGATCTTCGAGTCACAATGCGCCACAGCATAGTGCAATGCACAGGAATCATCCAGTGTGGTCGACCCCTCCTTCAGGAGCATTCGCACAAGCTCAACATCATCAGAATCCAGAGCTCTATAGATTCTTCTGATATGCTTCCCCGGGTGCCCAATGCTCTCATGTCCTGCCAGCCCCCCATTTATGCGTGAATCCATGATTTCCTTTACGAACTGTGGAGGCAATGTCTTCTCCAGACTAACAATATCCAGATCTGACTGGACAACGATGTCTATGCACTTGCTCAGCAATCTGGCGCAGGACTTGCCGCAGAGGTTTGCAACACATAGCACCACGGGAACGTCATCGATCTCCACCTTATCGAGAATGTCAAGAAGGTGCCGCTGCAATGTAAACCACTGATGATTGATGCACTATCAATTCTGATAAAACTTTGAACATCGTGTTGGACAAATGAATAACTGTTTAAGCTAAGAATAAAAAAACTGTTGATGCTAGTGAGGAAATGTTTGAAATGAAATCTACAAAACGAAGACTTCCAGTAAAATGGTAATAGTTTGAAATTTCCCAAGTTCGCCAATTTATGTTTCCAGCACATACTAATAGCATTCCATTACATGATTTATACATCTTATGTATTCTATCATAAACTCCATATGATTTGTACCTTCTGCAAGCTGCAAAATCACATTACCTTCCTTAGTCACCTTCACTACACCTTGAATCAACTGCCTTGAAGGTTTTCACTGTTGGTAAAAAATTTATTTATTTTTATCTATTTTGATTATTTGTTGTTTTCCTCTCCAGAAAGACAATTTCTTCAAGATACGACCAAAAAGATCACAGCGTGCTTATACAAGTCAAGTTTACTTCGTTCATCCCAAACAGTATACGAATGCCATGGACTCACAGAAAGAACAGATGAAGGAGAACGACCAGGTCAAGCAACAGGTATCATGCAGCAGGTGCTAGATGACCAAAGACCTCTAAAAATCTCAAATTTATCACAAGCCAATGGCGAATTGGCTCACCTGAAAGAGGTTGACCAGCTCAAAGATCTGGAAGGTGTAGGAGGCGTAGAGCACCTCCACTATGAAGTCCACCGCCGGCCGGCATGCCTCGTGCCCGCACTCCTCGTCGACGCAGGTGCACGCGGCTTTGGGCAAAGGGGCCACCTTTCCGCTGTAGAGGTACCCAAGCACCAGCGCCAGAGCCTCGTACCCCACCTCCACGTCCCTTACCAGCTCCCTCAGCTGCACCTTCGCCGGCGTCGGCCCCTTGTCGAGCTTCGCGAAGACGTTGCGGAAAAAGGGGCTCCGCGCCGAGAGCACGCAACGGTGAACGCCGACTACGCGGGACGGGCTGCTCTCGCCGCCGCCCAGGGCGATGTGGGCATCGACGCAGAAAGCCAGTTCCGGCGACAGGAACGCGGCACCGAAGTTGTCCGAGAGACGGCGCAGGGCCTCCACCTCCCCGGGCGGCGCTGGCCCGGCGAACTCAGAGCCCGCTGCTGCATCCCCGCCGGCGAAGTAGACGCCGCTGCTGTTGTCCGAGTCCGAGAACGCCGTCGCCGCCGTGAGGTTGCTGACTTCCATGTTACCCGCGAGGCATCATACGCACACAAAAGCCGGGAATAAGATTCCTCAGGCTGAAGCGCAATTGAAGGAGATCAGAGGTGCTGGAATAAGTATGGAATATGGGGATTGAGAGAGGAGAAAATGATGGTCTTCTACTTTTGTTTAAAAATGATTAGTTTATGCGTTCTATTTGTGTGTATGGATTGAGACAAATCTTGAAAGTGATATTTACGTGCTTTACTTCTCCTCTTGTGTGGGTCATAATTAATTTTTTTTGTTTCATTAATGGTATTTTTCATATGAGAAGCTTGTTATTGTTTAAGCATATAAAAATAATAATAATAATAATGTAAATGTTGATTGCATTTCTAGTGCCACAAGTGCACTATAAAGTAAATGATATGTGATGAACACTTTAATCCTTTTTGCACCCAATGATATGATTTCTTGAATTGTTCTACATTTTAGCATGCAGATGTTACATGTCGGGACTTAAAATGCATGATCCAGTGAATTCAAATGATCAGGAATTAACTATTTGTGTTTCGATTCAGACATAATTTATTTGTGCTTTTAAAGGGGATCGTTCAAAGGGGAGTAGGGTCAGATCAGACAGTCTGAGTTTTTTTTCTTTTTTTGCAAATTTTTCTTATATAAATTTCCAGTGTTAAATTTGATATACAAAGTATAATGAACCCTGATTAATTCAATAAAACAGGAATCATATCCTGTTATTACTATCAGTAATCAATTTTGAGCTTCTCATATGTAAAAGGGTATACAATTAGGAAAGAGAAGGTACCCTCATACTTTCCGTTTCTTTCTTAATATGGTCAGATGATCTGAAGATCTTTCAACTTACCATTACGAACCAAAGCTGTTTAATCTATACAAAAATCTTTTGAATAGAGAACCACACTTGACTCTAAACAGGAAGTTTCCTGATTCTGCATCTGTACAGGAAGGTTCTTGTCAGTTGTGATTGACCAAAGACTATTCAAAGATTAATCTAAGCTGCCTGCTGGACCCTCTCTCTCTCTCTCTAAATGGTCAAATTTAGCCCCTTCTCACGCTGCATGTTTAGTTTGGAAGATGATCTCACATCTTAAATGACAATAGATTATGTGTAACACCCCAAAATCAGATCTTGCCACCTGATAATAATCTTGACTTGAAGATGTTACCACACAATATCATTACCTATAGTTTGACCTTGACTGGTCAACAAAAGGGCCACATCATACAATTTCTATTTATGAAAACTAAACATTTCTGCTATATAGAAAATCCTCAAGTCTATTCCTTTTATTCCAATAAAAGACTATCATCCAACAATTAAACTGTCATAGAATACTAAACAATAGAGTTCGTCATCCTCTCTTTAATAAAAACATAAGACTTAATCCTAGAACAAGCTCCTCTGCCATGTGCAAGTAGACCATCACGAGTTGCATCATCATCAACACCATCATCAGTACCTAGATATACT
>LTAE01005029.1:0-29978 GCA_001647135.1 Pontederia paniculata | reverse complement strand
GAACTTGTCTATGTCCTGTTACAGAAATCAGCTCAAACAAATTCATTAGTACAGACTGAGTTCACTTACAAATTTGTGATTATTCAAAATAATCTTGGGATCCTAGATTCAACAATGTCATTCATAATTTAAGATCAAGCATACTTGAATGATAAGAAAGAACATATAGACATATCAACAAACACATGATATGCAATATTCCTAATGTCATCACCATCATTTCTACCATATAAGAAAGAGCTTCTTATAATCCTCAAACTAATGAGGTGAGAAATGTGGGATTGAATCCCCTCTACATACCTTATCAAAATCTCTAATTCCTTCTACCTCTTCTTCATTCTTGATTCCTTCTTCCCTCTCAACTTGATGAATTCCTAAAGTCTTCTTCTTCTTGACCTAAAACTTCTCCTCTTTCTCCAAATCCACCTTGAGCTGAAAACCCTAGCTTTTAGGCGTGCCATGGAGAGAAGAGAGGAAGAGAGAGTGTGGGGGGAAGAAATAAGGAAATGGACTAGTTTACCCTTTTTTATACTTAGGGCGTCATGTGTTTAAGATGAGTTTTGGGCTTAGTTGACTAAATGAGCTAGTTTATCCATTTGGACCTCTTTCATTATTTTGGGGATTTACATTTGATCCCAAAAAAAATTTTGGACTTCCAATTCCTCTGGCAGTTTGATTTTAATATATATTAATTGTTGTTATCTTTTAACCATTCATGACTAGATTGCCTTGTAATTTTCCTTTTTTATTTATTTTAAATTAGAACACAATTTTAATGACATATATAATTCGAGAACACAGAGTAAGAAGTCTACAATACTTTAGTCACCGAGCGAGGTCGTATATCAAAACAGCACCACAAACTTGTGTTATACATGAGCCATTATTTCATTATTTTAAAATGAAAAGAATAAAATAATAACAATGTGAAGACGGATAGATGGAGAAATGTGCAGCGAGGAACAAAACGAGTTGGTGTGAAAAAAAAGAAGTAAAAATGCTACAAAAATGTAGACCATTAATTGGTATTGGCATTGATATCGATTAAACATGGTTCCTGCAATCGAGTGGTGCTTACGATTCCATGAACGCTCACCACATATGATGCAGGACTCGAAATTCCCTCTCCACCAACCACCACCCACATTCATGACACTGTCGATCCATCCAAATTTGTTCCGGACCCTCCGTTACATTATTTTCCCATTAATCATGCACTTGGTTGGCATAAAATTTTCGATTAAAACGTATACTGATGTGCTGGACATTTTAATCGTTAAATTTGATAAATTAATTGTCTTATGCCTCCCTCGACTTGTATGTTTCTCACAAAAGATAGCAAAAAAGGAAAAAAGATATGCTTGGAAGGAAAAAAACTTATTTACCATTTAGAATTTGAATATTTACCCTGAACTATCATCAAAACACCTTTTCCGATTTTTATTGGAATATTTGAAAATATTATACTGATAGGTAATAAGTTGGGATAAAATATTTTATATACACAAGAAAATTTCAGGCTTTGCTGAATCGAAAAATATATTGTTTATCGTGTGAATAAAAAAATTGATAATAATGAAAGAACGATATAGTTCATATCCGTCAAAATAAGTTAAATAAAAAAATAACAATCTATCTGAGACGATAGAAGCGAAGAGGGAGAGTACTTAATAACCATCTTTCCATCCGTCACTCTCTCCTACGGATTGGGAGCATGGAACGGGATTACCTTTTTCGCCGGTCCATTTTAACCTCTGGCGGAGAATCCAAGATTAGCTTCCACGTGGGACCCGAAGGAATAGGCGCCAACCATTTGTTTCCCTGATCGTCGTCGTTGGGACTTAATTATAAGAATAAGTTCTTATAATAATAAAATAAAGAGAATACAAGTTTGATTCACATTTAATTAGTAAAGATCATATTAATAATTTCGAATTTAATTTTTTGATTCATCAGTCATTTTATTTTTTTATTTCACTTTTAAATTAGTCAAATAATAATAATTTTAAACATCGATAGAGTTCTATTTTTAACGTAAAAATAAATAAATAAAAAAAGGGCATAGACAGTGAAAACATATTATACTATAACTAAATTTAATTAATTAAAAATATAATTAATTTAGAGTCGAAATAAAAAATATAAATAATATTTTTTATGATTAAATTAATAATTTTAAAATTTAAATTCAAAATTATTAATTTTCGATTTTTTAATTTAAGTATAAATCTGTTAATTATTTATCCCAGTCGAATTTGATTAGACAGACCGACTATTTGATTAATAAGAGTTGTACCTGGTCCTCGGTGAAATGAAAAGGTTTGGTCGGTTTCGGGTTTCCCCCATTTGCGATAATGGTCCAGCAGGAACTTTTTTTAGAAAAAAAAAGGGAAAAGAAAAAGAAACATGGCTCATTGCTCGCCATTATAAGCGCCACAATCCACGGCTCGCTTGCCCGTCCCTGTTCCATTCCATCACCACCACCACTGCCACTCGTTGCCCGTGGTCTCTCTCCTCCTCTTCCTAACTCGACTCCTCCATCTCCCTTCGCTGCCGCGCGCCGCGAGTAGGACGTGTGTGGTCGCGGAGGAGGCGCGCATGGCGGGAACTGGAGCATTCGCGGAGATCATCGAGGGGGAGGTGTACAAGTACTACGCCGACGGCGAGTGGAGGACGTCGGCTTCCGGGAAGTCCGTCTCCATCATCAACCCGACCACCAGGAAGACGCAGTACAAGGTTCAAGGTACGTGTGTGTGTGCGCGCGCATCGTGTATATGTTGGATGTGCGTTCCTAGTTAGTTAGTTTTTGAGCTGAATTTTGGAGTTCGGTTCCTGTTTCTGGATCTTCAGGTTTGTCGAGTGACTACTGATCTGAAGTTTTATCAATTAGTAGGAAATTTTCTAATTCGGAGCTCTTCTTCGTTTTGGGTGTGTATGATTATATGTTTTCTGTAAGCGCGTTTCATGGTGCTGCATGAGCCTGCTTTGAGTTGGCTTCCTTAATTATTGGTACGGTTTAAGTTGGTTTTGATTAGCAGCAATACCACCACCGTGGGGTTTGGTTTGATGCGGAATTCTATGGATGGAAAATCTTATCCCGTTTCTTTCTTTTCCCAACAATTGAAAAAGAAAATTAGTACATCTTAAAAGAGTAAATGTCGGTTTGTTCTTCTCCTTTTTTAAGTTATATATCCTTCCTACAATTTTGGGGATGAGGCATCAAACTTTTGATGTTACTGCTCCCGTTTTCACATGGTCTTCTGACATCCTACCGAACATCACATGAGGAAACTTAATATTTTAAAAAAAAAATATCGAAAAATTACCTTTTAAAAAATAAATTATTTCACTTATCCTTAAATAAATAAGATAATTATGTTTATTTTGAATTATTTTATTCATCAGTTCAGTAGGTCTTCGCTGATTACTACAGAAATTGCACTATCGTAGAAAGATGACACGGAGCTGAAAAAGTCCAGCTTCATAATCAGACTTTGGGACTTTCTTGTCTAACTCTCCAGTCATTGCTTAGCTTTACTGCCAAAAATGTCACTGTCGAGTCTCAGAACGGACAAGGCAGTGACGCCTCCCAATTTTCTCTTGAATCTGTTATACCGCATGGACTATGCGAATCAGCAATTTAGTCCTATCACTAACTTTTAGACCTCGTTTGAACGACGGGTTAGAGGTGAATGTGAATGATTACTAATGGATGGGTTTAGAAGAGTTATTGTAACTCACGTTTGAGTATTCTAATTTTTGATGATATAAAGGTTATGGAGGGTTATGGTAACCCTTAAAATCATCATATTTCCATTTCATCGATTTGGTGGAATTGGATGAATTAAACTTTTTATTCCGAATTTACCCTCAGTTTTATTTACTATTTTAAATTATTTTTTTCATTCCTTTTAATGCATGCAAGCAAAGATCCTAGAGTTCTTGTACATAGTACGTAAAATATTGATTTTCTAGTTTACAATTTATCAATACATAAGTATAATTTCTCAATTCGAAAGGATAAAAAAGTCTTTTTATTAAATTATGTTTTTCTATCCATCTCTTAATTTTTTATCCAAACGAAATATTGGTTATCTTATGTCATCCATTATAATCTATTTTTATCCAAACATAGATTAAAATAACCTTCCTCAACCCATAAATTTTCAATCCTTTTAATCATCTTCAACCTATCCATCATCATCCCTTCATCACTAAACATCCAAACGAAGCCTTAGATTTCAGTTTCTTTCTGTACGAGGTGTTCCTGCCAAAATTTTAACTACCATCAAAAGTTTTGGATCAAGAACACTTTTTTATGAAATTTAAGTAATACTTCCGATAGAGATGTTTGCTTCCGAGGCTAATTACAACATCCCATCTGTTTATCTAGATTAATTCCAACATGTTTCAACATATGTTAACTTCTGTTGTGATACACCTAGCAATTTCAGTCCATGTTACCCCCTTCTTCTCATTTGACTTGGGGATTGAACAGCATGCACACAAGAGGAGGTAAACAAGGTGATAGAAGAATCTAAGCTTGCGCAGAAGGTATGGGCTCGGACACCGCTTTGGAAGAGAGCAGAGCTCCTCCACAAGGCAGCAGCGATCCTCAAGGAGCACAAGGATCCAATTGCTGAATGCCTCGTCAAGGAGATTGCAAAACCTGCTAAGGACGCTGTCACTGAGGTAAGAGTTTTTGCTATGCTTCCTCCATCCGAAATCCTTTCTTGTGCCTTCTGTTCTTCTGATGTGTCGTTGTTATTGTTAGTTGTCAGAATCTACCAATAAAAACAAGGGATTCATCTTCCTTTTCCTTGTTTCTCTCTCTCTCTCTCTCTCTCTCTCTCTCTCTCTCTCTCTCTATATATATATATATAGCATAGATGAATGTAGGAATAAAAATTCCTTAGGAATTTAAATGAAGGGAAGTTGAAATCATCCTTAGGAATTTAAATGAAGGGATGTTGAAATCATCATTTCTAAAATGTCAACCTTCGTAATCCCAAGAATCACATCTCGTCACGTAGCAGAATACTCTTATGAAGATACTACGAATTTATATTTTTTATTGAACTTTTTATCAATTGACTGATTAACATTATAAACATATAATGTGAAAGTAAAATAAATTTTTAGTGATAAGTCTAGCCAAATAAAATATTATATTACATGATATGATAAAGAAAAAATACAACTAATAAACGTTCGGTAAACTTTATTGCAAAATTAATCCAACACAAACTAGACTCATATGATGTGCAAGTCATCACATCACAAATGTCAGCACCACATGCGTCATCACCATCTAATCATATTATAGGTTACCTACATGATCACAATAAAGGGAAGGTGATTTTTTCATAAGCTATAGAAGCTCAATATGTAAAGATAATAATCAATAAGATAAATTATATATAAAGACAATATAAATAAAAATATGCTACCTTAATAAACCATAATCAATAACTCTACTTTCTTTTTTTTCTACTTTGTAACTTTCCTTTTCAGTGACAATAGTCCACTCATGACAAGAACATTAGTTCCACCATATGATGCACATTATTCATAGTATTTAGCCCAATTAGTACTTATCTTAAGACTATTTTGTTCTTTTCTATTTTTCTTGTTCTAAAGTTGTCAATCATTACAATCAGTAGTGAGTCTTACGTTCTTTTCTATTTCTCTTGTTCTAAGTTGTCAATCATTACAATCAGTAGTGAATCTTACTAGTTCATATAAGATTCAGGTTGATCCGGCACCAGTATGGCTAACTAAGCCATGGAGTGCCCATTAGCAATCCCCAAGAGAACTCAACTGTTCTCTAAGGAACATAGTTGTGCCAGAGGGAATACAATAGTCTCCAAAGAACTCAGGTATCTCATCTCTATGATATAATAAAGATAAATCCCTTAGTCCGTCGGACGTGGTCCATATTCGAGCCTTTGGTGCTCTTGTTGATTGCAGTTTCTACATCCCGATGATCAATTAGGGCATATAATTAACTACTTATTTTACAGGTTAATCACAAGCTTACGACACAGACGATATCGATATCAATCTTATTCATATCGTTTCTATGAAAAACTCTAAGGTTGATCATTCTAATTACATATCTTGATTATTGTTAGCCTATTTTCTTCTTCCTTATCCTTGTTTGTTCTCCTCACTCCTCCCCACAATGTCTTCTACCTCTTCCTCGAGTTGTTCTTGGTACTCGTCCTCTCCTCTTGATACAATCCCCTAAAATAAAAATAAGAGAAAACTGACGTCGAGAAGGAAGAACGAACGGATCTTACCTCTCTTCCTCAAAGAGAGAGAGGGAGAAAGAGAGAGAGGGAGAAAGAGAGAGAAGAGGCTTTGTGATGGCTAGAGGAGCAAATAATGACCTAAGGAGAAGAGAACTCGTGGATTGGGGTTCATATAAAGGTGTCTAGGGTTTTCAAGTAGTTTAAAATGAGATCAATTCAAAATCCTAATTCAATTAACACTAGGACTCTATCACGCGATACGGTTTGTGTCCTATCCGGATATGGTATGTTTTCTTTGTTTATTTGGCTCATCATGGCATGGGTGCAACACGGCCGAGTTCTATATAGACGCAGTCTATGTCGCCCCTTTTCTTTTTTTTTGTTTAGGAGCTGGGTGTTACAACCTTCCTTTGAAATTTGGAAAGTTATTTCAGTCAATTATAACTGGGTCTTACACTCTCTAAATTATAGCAACCTTTCCAGTGAATTTTAAATTTTCCTCATCAACTATTTGTTAATTTTTTTCCATGCTGAAAATATCTCTCTCTTAGTGGCGAGCTTGTTGTCCGAGCTCGTCACCAGCTCATTTTGCCATTAGCAAGCTCGACCTTCACCATGGGCGAACTATTGGATGAGAGGCGAGCTCCCCATGATTGCCGCTGCAATCTCACGGACAATGAGATCGCCGTTATGAGCTTGCGGATGAGCGAGAGAGAGAGAGAGGATAGTATGGCAAAAAGTAATTTAGTAGAAATCTAAACGGCAGGTTATAGAGTTTATTGACTTTTTAACTCGTCCTTCATTTTTAATGGGTTATTTTATGTAGACTATCATTTTTAAACTTATTGTTATATTAACTTTGGTTTTCTTTGTACCGAAAAACAAAAAAAGCTTCAGTTCACTTGTCTTTAAATTACAATCATAGAATCATAGTTAACCTTTTTTAAGCATGGGTAATATGAAGGTCGTCAGGTCTGGGGATTTGATATCATATACAGCTGAGGAAGGAGTTCGTATACTTGGAGAGGGAAAGTTTCTGGTCTCTGACAGCTTTCCTGGCAATGAGCGGAACAAGTATTGCCTCAGTTCGAAGGTATGCACCTCTCTCTCACATACAAAATGCATACGCGATAAATTTACTGATACAGGAAATACTAAGGAATTAACAAGGAAAAAGTACATAACTAAAACATGTATAAAAAAAATGTACCTCATTGTAATCCGTAGTTTGCTAATTTGGCAAGAAATTGTGATGATACATTTGATGGTGACTATCCTTTTTGGCATGTCATCATTACAAGTTGCATCATTGAGACATAAAAAATGTGAAAACAAGAAAAAGAAAAATACATCTTATGACACTTTTTAGAGTTATATAGACGAGGAAAAAGAATGTATAACCTATTGAAAGCTAACATATAATAATTTCATCCTTCCCAATTATTATTGTCGTAACTAAAAAAAGAAAAGATCCAAGATTTATAGGACTATCATGTAAATTGTTGTCTGGAAGTTTCTCATGAACCTGTAAGCCAGCTCGCATTTTCTAAAATAACTGGTGTTTTCAGATTGGCTCTACATTGCGCAGTGAAATTTTTGCCAAAATCCTAATTTTTTTGTTATTTCTCCATCTCATGTTTCTGCAGATGTTCTCCTTCTCAACCTTTTCTGGATGAGGTTCCAACATTTTACCACATCACATGTTCTATTTCTAATTGCAGGTTCCTCTTGGGGTCGTTTTAGCTATCCCACCTTTCAATTACCCTGTCAACTTGGCAGTCTCAAAAATTGCACCTGCATTAATTGCTGGTAACTCCCTTGTGCTAAAGCCTCCAACACAGGTATGCATATATAGTCATGCTTTTTTGTTACATCTAACTGCAAATGTCACGGTTAACTAAAAAAACTGCAAATTAATGCACTTTTAGCTCCTAGGTCTCATGTTCCATGATGAATCTCACTTACCTTCACATTGTTTCCGTGTAGGGAGCAGTAGCTGCTGTTCACATGGTTCATTGCTTCCACCTAGCTGGTTTCCCGAAGGGTCTCATCAGTTGCATCACAGGCAAAGGTTCTGAAATTGGTGATTTTCTAACAATGCACCCAGGTGTAAACTGTATCAGGTGAAATGAACTTGTAGTTTCAGCTTAACAAGCACCTCCTTTGTCTTCTTAGCGGGTTTATGACATTTCATCCCACAACAGCTTTACTGGAGGTGATACCGGGATAGCCATTTCAAAGAAAGCTGGTATGGTCCCTTTGCAAATGGAACTAGGAGGAAAAGATGCTTGCATTGTGCTTGATGATGCTGACCTGGACTTAGTTGCTGCAAACATAGTGAAAGGAGGATATTCTTACAGGTCATAAATCTCTAGATCTATTCTTCTTTTTTATTTCTTTCTCCCGTAAAAAGGAGGCCAATTGGCCAAATACGAAAGAAACATAAATATAAAATAAGCTATAGCACCCCCAATATGCACATGCACCAAAATGGAACTTCCGTAGTGCTATATGGACATTTAAATATGGACCTACTAGACAATTAGAGCAAGCTAAGCAAGTCCATGAACATAGTTTACACATAACAAATATTTTTTATAGCAACGAAAACATAATCAAATTCATAAACATCTAACGTTTAGATGCAAAAAGGCATAATCCATGGCCAACACATAAAGACTCATAACAACGTTGAGGCTTATTTGACTCATAACATAAAAGGATAAGACCATTAGACTAACAACTAATGACTTGGTACAGGCCTTGTCACATCCATGTGCAAATTAAGAACACCATGAGCAAACCACAACCAAGTTCATCACTCTCATCAACTTCACTACTTGAACTTTGCTCTACATTATTCACTCCTCTTGTTTTGTAGTTTTTGGACCTTCTATTTTGCCAAGAGTTGAATGCTACATCCTTTATAATCTCATAAATCTCCTTTGGATTCTTCTTTCCCAAAACTAAACCTCCGGCAGATGAATCCAATTTGACCTTATCCTCTTGGAATAGTCCAGTGTAAAAGTCCTCCAAGATTTGCTACAATGGAGTCCTGTAATCAGGGACTTTATCTAAAACTTCCTTGTATCTTTCCTAAACTTTATACAAGGTTTCATCATCCTCTTGCTTAAATGACCTCAACTTACTCCTCATTTTCGCAGCCTTCTGAGGTGGATAGAACTTGGTTAGAAATTTTTCTGTAAACTGATCCCAAGTTGTGATTGCTCTAGTAGTTGATGCCTTGTCCCTCAAAGAGAAAGGAAAAAGGCATAACTTGACCGCATCCTCTGAGCTTGGTTGCACTTGAATGTGTTGCAAACCCGAATGAAATTATCTAAATGGGTATATGGATTCTCATTCGTAGCTTCCACAAATTGGCTCACTTGAACCATCCTCACAACGAAGGGATTGATTTCAGAGTTGTTCCCGTTGATCATTGGGAGAACCACATTGGATTCAACATTCTTATATTTTGATGAGACATAGTCCCTCATAGTCATCTCAACAACTGGAGTCATAGTTCTCTCTTGTCCGTGAGCCATTCTAGTTGCTCTTCTCAGTCTTCATATTGCTCTCGGTTTTTGGCTCAAATTGAAGAGTAGTCCCCAATTGCCTTGTTCGGGAACGGGTCACATGTGGTGTGTTGTTCAGAATGATGGCTCGCTTTTTGTATTGAGATTTGCATATAAAAGTAATAAGAGTAAATGTCACGACCCCAGTTTAAACCTTGGTTAATCCCGCAGGTCGCAACATATCATGGACAATCAAGTAAAATTTTGCGGAAACGTGCTATAATTCAAAGGTAGTATAATAGAAAGTGGTCAAACCATACAAGATTTTTATTGATCATTCAGAGCCAGTGCACTATTTAACTTTTACATACAAGTCTAGTTTCAAATATTACAACCAACTCTTTTCTTTTATATTACACACAAAATGGCTCTCAAGCTCTTCCAAAAGAAACATAGGAGACACAAGTCTCATCTATACCTCTTGTCCAAAAGTGCTTCTAATCCCGACATAGGATCGCCAAGCACAGCCTCGGAAACTGGTCTACTGATCTGAAAAAAAATATGAAAACACAATATGAGCAAACCACAGCTCAGTAAGTTGAAAACTCATAACCCATGTGTTATCACATATTCAATTTGGATAAAACGATATTAAACATACCCTGATAACACATCAGTACTAGCACCTTATCATATATATAATCAATATCATCCTATTACAATAACGTAATAAGATCGTGCTTGCCACATAGAGGTATATAAAAATCATGGATGCATGTACATGTCATATCACCAACTGGCCAGAGGTACCATCCCTTCCGGGATATCATGTCAACCCTGTCGGGGTAGTGGCCGTTGGATTCTAGAGGTGGCCCCTACGAACTCAAGTGGTGACTCCCATCGATTACAATGTAGCACTTTGGTTCGCATGGCACTTAGGTCCAAACAGCCTTGAGTCATCCTTCCGGGAATTTAACATATCAGCCCTATAAGGTATTTCAACCTATAGGGGTAAACATATCAACCCGACAGGGGTAATGCAAATGCATGCTCATATAAAATGCAAATGCATCACCTTGTCATATCAATCATATAACATAACTGTAATAAAATGATTCAATTCTTTGCTGTGTTCCTATAAACAATATCATTTACTCTCATTTATATTCAGAAGTATAGTTACTTCAACACTATACACTTTATTGCCTAACATATGTTTTAGTTTCCAATATAACATATTAAGTGTCATTGAATGTAAAACACATAATAATGATTCAATCATCATATTGCCCTAAGCAAGACCTTGATAGCTTTATTCCATACAAATCATATAATTAGTTCCAAAGTATATGAAATCTAACACTAAACTATTTTGTTTATGTAAATGGGCAGACAAAGTTTGTGCATTAAAAGAGATGACTCTCAGTATACAAAACCTTTTTATAGAACCCTATATATCCCAGAAAGTAGATATAAATGAATTATTATCACTAGAATCATAGACCTAAAGTCTTAGTATTTGAAATATACCAACACTATTATTTGCATATACATAGTAAGAAACAGGTAGCATGATGCCTTAGATTTGGATAATTAACTTCTGGTGTACAACTTTAATTAAGACAATTCTAAAGGCTCTGAAAGGTAGATATCAAAAGAAGTTCACAAGTTTAATATTATAATTTTTGAAGAATTCCAGAGTAGCACAACAATAGCCCCAATTCCAACTTCTAATTTGTTCTTAGTTTGGGCATGTTCTTCACCAGGGAGATAAGAATCCATGATGTTTTTCACAAAGACAAGAACTATATGATTCGTTACAGATGAGAGAAAACTAGTTTTAACCAAATTTTCTAAGGATAATTCATAGGAGAGGAGCTAACAACTTACCTAGCATGAATCTTCAATGATATCACCTTAGCTTCTATTCCACTTCCTTAGTTTGCTCTTCTACTTCTCTTTTTTTTTATCTCAGGGTAAAATGGATATGGATAAGATCTAGTGGTAAAAAGTGGCTCTAGATGGGGTATATATAGGTGTAATACCGACTTAAAGTCGGTTGGAAAAATTACCAATATACCCTTGTCAATGTTATTATTTACATCTAATATCATTTAAGTAAATGGTTTGTCTTTTCCTTTATTTATTTTATTTATTCATTTACTTAAGACATTACATGTAAATAAGAAACTACCCCCCATTTGAATTCAAATAAAATATTTATAAAATTAAATTCCAAAGGAATAAAAATCTAAATTTTGGGCCGAAGAACAAAATCGGCAGTTTTACAGATTTTTCGTTTTTGTCCCTTCATTTAACCTAACTAAAACTCTTCCTAAAATTTATTAAAAATCATATTTAGTACACATTAACATATATGAACAATTACCGGGAATTCAATTTTCCAAATTCTAAAGTTTTTGAAAATCATATTTTCATGCTTTAGTCAGATTTCGCTAATCTTCAGCATATGCAAACTGAAACTAGAATGCACCATTTAACATATATATGATGTAGATATTAACTACATAAATACACAATTAACATTTATAATCTCACATGAATTATATCATGGATATTACAGTAAAGATTTGCAAAAAGAAGAAATAACTGTCAAAGTAGTCTAATGAAATCAAATAAGATAAGAAATAAATCCCGGACAATGACGCCAAAAATTGATGCGTGCTAATGTGTCCTAAAAATATCGCTTGCAAGTACACTAGCCATTATCAAATTATAATTAAAGATGAGTTGAGTTATCATTCCCACTATGATTATATTCTACCTTAATCTTACAAACTATTGAGAGTGGTACATTAAGTTGGAGAAAATGATTTTTCAAAAGATAAAATAAAAATAGAAATAAAAATTTAAATTAAAGATATGATATAAGAACTATGATGATATCAAGCATTGGATCAGGGTGAATAAAGATAACATGGAATAAATTAGATTTTACCACAAATTTTTAATCAAAATTTAATTTTTATCAATTTTTAAGAGGATTAGGTTTTCCTAAAATTATGGCTTCCTCTACAAGATGTGTCAATCATCTCAATTCTAAGATATTTACTGCACCTCTTCAAGATGGCAATCTAATCTAATAGGAGGATTGAGATGCTTGAAGATGGATTCCCTAAATTATGAATTATTCATCTTCAAGATGTTAATCACACAGGCCTAAAGATATTCTTATAGGAGTGATATTAATCTACATGTGGTATGCAGTGCCTTGAATGAAACTTCAAATATCAATTCAGAAATCACAGAATAATTATGGACATGCTATTCCTATCTAGGATGCTAACATAACTCACAATCTTAAAGATATTATGAAAGCATTAACATCCACATGCATACACATAAGAGATTGAATAAAGTAAAATCAATAAAAATTAGAGTTTATCCAGGTTTCCCTTGCAATAAAATTTCTCCAAAAGAAAAACTAAATTAGATACATGTGAGTTCTTCCTTGGAAAATAATAGATAAAAGATTTACAAATATGATTCAGAATAATTACACCTTGATGATGATAGTCTTCGCAGAATTCCAGCAACACTTCATCTTTTTCTCCTTGTGTAGTCTCTCTCAAGCTTGAAGCATGTCCCTGATGGAGTTTCTGAGGGTTATTTATAGGTCGGAAGAATCCTCAGGTGATAAACTTCATCTTGGGAAGATAGGATTGAATTCATAACTCAAAATTTTTCAGAAGCTCAAAATGACCACAAAATCACAAAAATAAACATTTTTTTTATAAATTGTCACTGCCCGTGACCGAACAATGTTCTTCAATATGGCCGATGTCACGGCCCGTGACAAAAATGTCATGACTGTGATCAAAGGACATTTCATCCATATGGAGTTGTCACGACCCGTGAAATGTCATGGCCGTGACCGAAGAGTATTTTTTTTCTGCATAACGTCACGACCTGTGATATAGGAATCACGACCGTGATCGAAGGTTTTCAATCTTAATGTTGTGTCACAGCCCATGAACTGTCTGTCACGGCCGTGACCGAAGAATGCGTCCTCATCGCCATCCTCATGGGTGTGCACCTTTGTCACGATCGAATTTCACTATCGTGACACAAGTTGTCATGACCGTGACATGTTGCAAATTTTTTATTACTTTACTCTTTTTGTTCTGATTAGCACTCTGATTTTTGTGGTCTTCTTCCGTCGTGCTGCCAAGTACCCTGAACACATAAAGATACAATATTATGAAGACTCTGACTCCGAAAACTAAATGAAGTGAATTGAAGAGTAAAATGATGCATATGGCGATGAAATAAACAAAATTCATTCTAAATATGCTATTAAAATTGTGACGATTTTAGGATGCACCAGTGGCTAACTCCATGAGCTCATTCATGGTCTCACAAGACCACTCATCACCATCATCCTCAGTATGAGCTTGAGGCTATTGTCAACCCTATTATCCCTCGATCTCTCCATCTTTTGGAGATAGCTATACTTTTTCAGTTTGAGGTACTTGATCATATTCTGTCCACTGTCAATGTCCTCTTGTTGTAGATACAAGAACTCATTTCTCTTTTGTTCCTTAAGGTACACTGAAGAGTACTTATTCTCAAATGCTTCTGCAAAGTGATCCCGTGAGATGTACTCTTTATCAAGGAACTTGGTCCTCAATGTGGCCTTCCACCAATTTTTTGCTTCTCCAAACAAACGTTGCGTGGTAAAGACCACCTTTATTTTCTCTTCACAATCCATAGTCCTAAAGATATCATGCACATCCTCCAACCATGCTTCAGCCCTCCTCGACCCTTTATCACCTTTGAACCTTGATGGCTCGAGCCTTAAGAACCTCTCAAAAGTATTGACCGCGGCGATTTAGTGATCAATTCTGCTAATCAGAAGCCACTTCATTATGTGTCGTGGAGGCATCTATATTAAAATACCATGCACTCATTGGTTAACATTAGCTATCATATAATGTACACACACTACACATATGCAAACCCTTAAGACTTGGCAGTTGCTCATAACTTTTGCACATGGCCTTAAACATCTTATATTTGAACACCAAAGAGCCAACATTAGGCTCTGATACCTAAATTTAAAATATCCCCAAAATCACATGCAGCCTCGTTCACATGGGACTTCGGTAAGGCTACATGGACATTTGAATATCAACATTTGAAATATCTACACATAACATTTGAAGCAGAAACTTATGCTAATAAAAATTTTATTGTAGCGAAAACATAATCAAATCCATAACATTTAACACTTAGCCCAAAAAAAAACATAATCCATGGGCAACACATAAATTCCATTCATTTCAAGATCAACATAAGGGGAAGCATTTGCATAACATAAACATGACATACACTAAGCATTTCATACATGATTAAGCATCTTAAATTCATATTCATCTTTCTTTACGTCATAACATCTTAATCATATGATCTCTTTGAGTTCTCTTTGACTCACGTCATTAACATATGATATGCCCCATTATTATATTTACATTGAAGAGTTTTGGGTAACATCAATATATCCCTTTGACTATCTAAGCCAAACCCTTCTTTAGGCTCCATCTTGAGAGGAAGTTCAAACAATATTTCCATTGAGAGCCATAACTTTTCAGGAAGTGTTGTTAACTACTTCCCCATTTATTGATGTGCCTAGACTAAATTTTTTCACTGTTTCATCTTCTTTACAATATATCAACCATAGCAATCAATCTTGCATCTTTTAACCAAATTACGACTTGATATGTATTTTGATGTCCAGGTGAATTACAATCATCAAACATGGTTTTTTTTCTATAACAACAAATACTTCATAGGTTTAGAGTTTCAATTCTTACTCAAGGTAATCAGGACTAGTGAAAGTTCCTTCATGAGCCATGAATATCAATGTTCACAAGCGTAAAAGAGTTTCACAATCACTATAGAGGAATCATTTCCTCCTTTCTACTTTGGTAACTTCACGGGCATGAATCAAATGTTCACAGATGTTAATGATGGTTCACGACCATTATAGAGGAAGGTGATTTCCTCTTTTTGACATCATGTCTCATGAAATTCCATCACGGGCGTGAAGTGCCAATTCACGAGGCGTGAAGAGAACCCTGGTACCCTAATTTCCCAATTTTCGATTCAATTCCATTATGAACTTATCTCATTTCACACATATATAGCAATTTCATAATAAAATGTTCATACATAAGACAATCCCTACATTCTAGAGTCCATAACATGCTCAAGTAAACATAAGTACATGAATTGTGTGCATATAATCTATAGGTACAAACTAGGGTTCATATTATACATTCTAAGGTTCATAGTTCTCTTTATACAAAGCAATTGGGTTTCATAACATTCATCATTTAAACATTCCAAGAACAGAATATAACCTTGACAAAGGATTCATAGCATATTAATTACATAATAAGAAAACATAAAAACATATGAATACACATCCTTCATGCATCATCCTTATTGTCATCATCATCATTCCTATTTTATAAGAACTAAGGGTTCTTATAATCCAAAAACCATACAATGAGTTAAGAGATGAGGGATTGGATCTCTTTTACATACCTTTACCTAATCCCTTCCTCTTCTATGGTGATGATTCACCCTTCTTCCTTCCTCAATTGGTGAAGGTCCATTGTCTTTGTTGTCCTTCTCTTGGCTTCCAAGCTTCTCTTCGATATCTCCTTGTTTGGCTGGACACAAAGGAGTGATGAGCCTCAAACTCTAGCCATTGTGGAAATTAAGGATTTTATTTGTTATTCATAACAGAGACCTTTGGGTCTCTTATTTAAAAGAGGCCAAAGGAAGAAACACAAAAAAAGGAAAACAAATACTATAGAAGTCTTTCTTAGCCTACAAGGAACTATTATAAAAGCTTTGTTTAGGCTACAAGGTAACTCTAATCACTCCGCCTCAAGCTACAACATTGATATTTTCAATGCTCAGCTTTGAAACACATTTGTTGAATGTTATCCCAGGAAGTGGCTTATTCTAGACATCAGTTGTCTGATCACCAAAAGATACATATGAGGTGGATATAAAATCTTTCTTGATAATGTCTCTGGTGTAATGACTTTCAACTTCAACATGTTTCATCCTTTCATGAAAAACATGATTGTTGGCTATGAATAAAGTTGCTTGATTGTCACACTTTAGATGCATTGGGAGAGGCAACTCCATTAGAACATCATTCATGATGGATTTCAATTGCATCACTTCTGCAGTAGCTTGGGCCATGGCTCTGTACTCAAACTCTACACTAGATCTGTCAAGCATAATTTGTTTCTTGCTTCTCCAAGTAACCACATTACCCGTATAAAGATATAGAAACCTGTGGTGGACTCTCTATCATTTGGACATCCAACATAATGACCATCAATATATATCATGATATATAGGGGCTTCCCATTAAGGAAGAGAAGTCCCTACCTTTCTGTTGCTTTCAACATATACCAAGAGCATAGCTCTGCTAGGGGAGGTCTTTCTCTTTGAGAATTTCTAGAACCAAGCTCTTGGACTTTGCTTCAGGACATAAATTACCTTGTGTAGTTTGCAAACCTTGTGATATTCCCTGTCATCCATGAAACCTAGTGGTTAGTGCATGTAAATCACCATATAGAACTGTGTTCTTCATGTCAAGTTGAAAAAGGGGTCAATCTTTGCTAACTGTGATAAACAGAAGAATGTAGATTATGGCCAATGTAGCCATAAGAGATAAGGTGTCAAAATAGTCAACATTGCAATTTTGCGTGTATCCCTTTGCCATCAGACGAGCTTTACAACGCTCCATAGAACCATTAGAATGGTGCTTGACGGTAAACATCCACTTACAACGCACCACTATTGCATCACAAGAAGGTGTGACAAGAGCCCAAGTGGCTCTGGACTGAAGAGCAAACATCTCCTCCTAAATGACTGTCATCCACCGATCATCATGAATGGCTCTTGGTAGGTTTTGAAAACGTCTATGGCAGAGATCCCTAGAATGAACTATTGATAGGAGGTGTGAGTCTCTCTACAAATAGATGACTAGAAATAGAGTTAATCAATGTGCAGGGGCATTTTCCCTTCCTCATAACTATATGAGCATCTAAATCATCTATGACATCCTCATAAGCCATCCAAGTGGGAGCAAGAGTAGAGTCATTAACTTGGTTATTTGAGATTATCTCTTTTGATCCATTACCTTAGATTCACCAACTGGAGTGCTATAAGCAATAATATTGCATTCAATATTTTACTCGAGCGTGATTAGTGATGATATATGCGCAGGAACAAAGAATTGTGGGAACAAAATTAAGGCGACGATTGTAGACGTGCTGAAATCTCTAGATAGGAACCTCCACAATAAGAACCTAGGAGAGTGCCTGAAGATATGCTTCAATGTCTGTCTCAGAAGATGTGAATGAGAACCAAACGAAGTAACCTATTGACACAAAGGAGGTGATATTCACGCTAGCATAGTATCTTTTGGTGTATGGATCATAACACTTGTAGACCTTCTGATTGTGAGGGTACCCCCACAAAGACACTTAATCACCCTAGGTGATAACTTGTCTCTGTGAGGGATCATGTTATGGACAAAGGCTATACGCCCGACAAATCTAGGAGAGATAGAAAATAAGTCCCTATCGGGAAAAAAGATAGAGTACGGGACCTATTCTCCAAGGGTAGATGAGGGCATCCTATACATAAGGTAGCAAGCAATGAGAACTGCATCACCCTAATAAGAATGAGGGGCTTGACTGTGGATGAGAAGCATTTCGGCAACATAAAAAATATGACGGTGTTTTTTTTGCAGCACCATTTTATTGGAAGGTATAGACACAAGATGTCTATGAATAATGCCATGCTTAGAAAAGCAAGAAGACAACAAGTTAGTGCAAAATTTCAAAGCATTATCATAGCACACAATTTTAATAGAGGCAGAAAATTTCTTTATTTCATGAATGAAGGATCTAATAATATTGCCAACATCATATTTAATTTTAAGCAAAAATAACCAAGAAAGACTATTAAAACCATCCACAACAACAAGATAAAAACGGTCTCCTTGAAGATCAGGAAGATGACTTGGGCCCATATGTCCAAGTGAAGGAGCAGATAGACAACGCTATTGCTCCAACCTTGTCACCTTGGGAAGGAAGTACAATTGTGCTTTCCAAGTTGACAAGCCTCACACTAAAAAGAGGACTGCAAGGAGATCCGTGGAATGATTCTACAAAATTTTTGAAGTAGCAAGTGACCAAGCCGAAGATTCCATAAGAAGATTGAAGGGGTCCCCGAGAACACAAAAGTATTACCAGCATAAGTGGACTGCTCAAGTTCATAGAGGCGCCATGTTCATGGCCACAACCAATCACTTTGCCCATTAGTTTATCCTGAAACACAATAGAGCATAAAAAATAGCACGAAAATTGAGTTTTTTGCAAATTTGACTAACAAATAACAAGCTAAGAGGAAAGTCAAGGGCATGTACCACATCCTTCAATTGCATAAAAGAGAGTTGGACTTCTCCAAGTCTAGTAATAGGAGAGTGGATTCCATCTACTAGAGTGACAAATCTCTTTAGGGCGACACTATTAATAGTAGTGAATTGACCTCTAATTTACACAAAGGTGTCTAGAAGCGCCTGAATCGACATCATACATATGCATCAAATAAACTAGTGATACAAGTAAAAGGAATACCTGAAGGACCAACAATGGTAGCTATTTCATTTTTAAAGGCAAGAGTTGAGAAGGAAGAACTGACAGATATAAGATTCTTTAGTTGCGAGAGAAGGTCTTCATACTTCAACTCCACGGAGGCATCAGACAAACTCATGGTACAAGAAAAAAATAACCAAGAGACCAACAATGACAGCTGTGTCATTTTTAGAGACAAGAGTTGAGGAGGAAGAACTGCTAGATATAAGATTCTTTAGTTGCGAGAGAAGGCCTTGTACTTCAAGTCCCGGGATGATGAGGTAATGAGTTGCGTGGAGTCTTTAGCCACGTGCTTGTCTAAAGTCGGTCATCCATGCTTTTGCCAGCAAGTCTCCATCGTGTATACCAAACTATTGCAATAGTTGCATTGTGGTCTACTCTCACGTATGCCTCCACTACCTCTACCATTGCCACGAGCCCAACCAGCAGTGGATCCATCATGACTACGAAAATTAGGGATAGCAGGAACCATTATCTTGCTGAGACACTTGAAACACTCCTCAATAGGTGGGATCTTTCCGCTGATCAGCAATAGAACTCATAAATTAGCATGTCCCGATATGCCTTTTTGTTTTCTCACTGACATACTCGAAATTGCTATGATGATTTTCAAATATTGCATATAGAGAGTTGGAATAACCATGGAGAGGCTGCCCACTTTGCATGGTTTGATGAATATCATGATTCAATTGTAGAATCTTCGTCTCATTCCTTGCTTGAGAGTATGTGGCAGCAAGAGAATCCCACATAGCCTTTGTTGTGGGCTTATGTAGGATACCATTTGCTATTTTATCAGAATTTGTTCCTTATCATAAGACTCCATATCGCTCATGAATTGCATTGACCACAACTCGAAATTGGTTCCATTCATCTTGACAATCGGGCCGAAGTTTGATCTTCCCATGATTAACCATCCAATTATCTTTGTTGTTAGTATGTTCAGCCATATTGAATAGAGGTAATGAGCCAAAGTTAATGAGATTGGACTGTTAGAAGGTCTACTTAGACATTACAGGGGTATCTGAGTGTAGACCTAGCATCACATGACTCTCGTGCACCTAAGAAGAGATTGAGAGACTTTCAAGAGGTCTATAATCAGCCTAGAAGATCCTTTGCAATAGCAATTGCCCAGTAGAATGCAAAAACAAAGGCGTTAACGAGGAGTGATACAACAATAGCACTAGGAGATTCTTCCTGGCTGCATGATGTTGTTGCGAGGAGAGAAGGCTGCGAAGAGTCATGCAACAACTAATGAAATAGGTTGGTCACCCTGCAATGGCTAGAACGTCGCTTTCTCACGGTTGACAAAACAAGAGATGTCGCGGCGCCATTGGTGATCCACAAAGGAGTGCACCAAACTAGGTTTTTTTTTGGAAGAAAGGATTAGGGTTTCAAAGTGGTTTTGATATCATGTGCGAATTAGGGATTTTATTTCTTATTCATAATGAAGACCTTAAGGTCTCTTATACAGAGAAGATCAAAGGAAGAAATACAAAATGAAAAAAAAATAAAAACTACTATAAAAATCTTTCTTAGCCTACAAGTAATCACTACAAAAAAAGTCTTTTCTTATACTACAAGTTAACTCCTAAGAGCTATATAGCTCTTCTTGTAAAGAGGGAGATGAGATGAGAGAGATATTTGAGAAAAAAATAAAATCGATAACTAGTTTGCTCTTTTTCATATCTAAGATATCACTCACTTAAATGAGATTTTCGGTCATTTTAAATTAATGAGCTTTTAATTGGTTTGGAGGTTTACATGAAGGATTACACGAATTCCCACGTTGGAATTTTACTCAGAACCACTTGATTTCAAGTTAAAACGTATCATTGAACTGCAAACTTATTTCCTATTTTTTCTTTTAAAAGATCCGGTTGATCTGACATTTTCGCTACAAGAAGTGCTTTGGTTATGCACTGGTTGAACAAGTCTCTTCTTGTAAGAAGAGAACTAAATAAAAACATAATATAACTTTTGCATTTAAACAATAGAATTGCTTCTTTAAGCTCTTTTTTCTGTTAGATTATGTATTAGGACCTGATTTGTTATGTTTATGTTACATATATTTGTATTTATTTAGTTTTTTCTGTGATAACAGTTATGAATTGTCACAGAGGCATATTAGACAGTTTCTTATGTTAGTGGTCAGTTAGAGTCAGTCAGTTAAACTTATTAGTGTCAGTTACTTTCTGTGTTGTACTTGATGTTCAATGGGAATATCAGAAAAAGTGTTGTTCATTGCATCAATTATGTTCTCTCTATTTTCTTCAAACAAAAACTATTTGAGTGTGTGTGAATTCTGTAAAATCATTACAGAATAGTGAGGGAGAGTGTGTGAGGATTGAGTGAAAACAACAACAAATTGGTATCAGAGCCCTAAGTATCTTAAGGGCTGTGGTGATGGATGCTGCAACACCAACTGTTGGGCTGGCAAGCATTGCTCCACCAATTCTTGATGGAAGCAATTATCAAATCTGGCAAGTGAGGATGAAAGCATTCCTTGAAGGGGCTGATCTGTGGGAGGCGGTGGAAGATGATTATGAAATACAACCACTGGGAGAAAATCCAACTATCCAACAGATCAAAGTTCACAAGGAGAAAACAACCAGAAAGGCTAAGGCAAGATCAAGTCTTTATGCTGCTGTTACTCCTGTTATTTTTAATAGGATTATGCATCTGAATTCTGCAAAAGCTGTTTGGGATTTTCTGGAGAAAGCATACGAGGGAAATAAGAAGATCAAGGGAATGAAAGCATTGAATCTTAAAAGGGAGTTAGAAAGAATTCAAATGAAGGAAACTGAATCAGTACAGGATTTTGCTGATAAATTGCTAGTTTTAACCAATAAATTGGCAATGTTAGGTACTGATCTTGGAGAAGAAAGACTTGTTGAGAAGCTTTTATGTTCTGTGCCAGAAAGATTTGAAGCAACTGTAGCATCTCTTGAGAACACAAGAGAAATTTCAGAAATGCAGTTTGCTGAAGTTGTAAGTGCTCTTCAAGCACAGGAGCAAAGGAGAGTACTAAGAAGAGGAGATGATTCTGTTGAAGGTGCAATGCTGGCTAAAGTGAAATATGGAAGTGCTGAGAAGAAAAAGCAAGGCAACCAGTTTGGTACTCAACAGACCAGTTCTGGTGTAGTTGCTCAAGAGAGAAACAAGAGTGATGAAGTCTGCAAGCACTGTGGGAAGAAGGGCCACCCCTTCTTTAAGTGTTGGAGAAGGCCAAATGTGAAGTGCAGGAAGTGTGGGAAGATGGGACATATAGAAAAAATCTGCAAAGGAAAGAACCCTCAGCATGGAGAGGCTCAAGCAGTTGCAGATGAAGTGGAGCAATTGTTTGTTGCTTCAGGTTTTGTGTCCCAAGTCTCACGTGATGGATGGCTTGTAGACAGTGGTTGTTCTAATCACATGTCAGGAAATGAGACAATCTTCATTGAGATTGACAGAACATTCAACACTAGAGTCAGAATTGGAAATGGTGATCTTCTAGAGGTTGAAGGAAAAGGAAATGTGTTACTTGAAGGCTCTGGAGGAGTGAAGTTGATGTCTGATGTCTATTATGTTCCTAAGATAGATCAGAATCTTTTGAGTGTGGGACAATTAGTTGAGAAGGGTATGAAGATTGTATTTGAGAAGAATGGTTGTGTTATTGCAGATGAAGAGGGAAAACTGCTCTTCAAGGTTCCTATGCAAAATAAAACTTTTGCATTTGATCCAGCAAGTGAAAAGAACACAGCTATGATATGTGTGCAGTCTCAGGAGGAGCTGTGGCACAAGAGGTTGGGACATTTTCATTACAAAGGATTGCAGTTTATGCAGAGGCATAGTTTAGTTGAAGGCATGCCTCAGTTTGGAAATGAAGTGTCTGATTGTGAAGCATGTTTGCAAGGGAAGCTAGTAAGAAAGCCATTCCAGAAAGCAACATGGAGGGCTAAGGAGAAGCTTCAACTTGTGCACTCAGATGTTTGTGGACCAATGCCTGAAGAATCTCTTAATGGAAGCAAATACTTTGTGACATTTATCGATGATTGTACAAGGTTTTGTTGGGTTTACTTCCTGAAACAGAAGTCAGAAGTTGCTGAAGTATTTCTGAAGTTCAAACAGGAAGTGGAGAATGAGACAAATTGTAAGATCAGAACAGTAAGGACTGATAATGGTGGTGAGTATGTCTCAAAAAAATTCAAAGCTATCTGTGAAGATTCAGGCATAAAGCATCAGTTGACAGTTCCTTACACCCCTCAACAAAATGGAGTAAGTGAACGTAAGAATAGAAGCATTGTGGAGATGGCAAGATGTATGTTACAAGGCAAACACTTATCCAAAAGCTTCTGGGCAGAAGCAGTGAATACTGCTGTTTTCTTGTTGAATAGGCTCCCAACTAGAGCTCTCAACAAACAAACATCATTTCAGGCTTGGCATGGTTATAAACCAAAGGTTAGTGAACTGAAAATCTTTGGTTGTTTATGCTATTACTTGACTCCTTCAGTCAGTAGAGATAAACTTGATCATAGAGGTGAGGCTGGTATTTTTGTGGGGTATAGTTCTCAGTCTAAAGCCTATAGAGTGTACTGCCCTAATGCACAAAAGATCATTGTGAGTAGAGATGTGATTTTTTGTGAAGATAAAAAATGGGATAAGACAGTATGTGAAGAAAGAAATGCTGAAATCAGGAGCATTGAAGTTGAAACTAATGAGCAGAATGAGTGTGAATTGATAGAAGATGAGTTGGTTGATCATCTACCAGTGCGAGGTACAAGATCACTAGCAGAGGTCTATGCCAGATGTAATGTGGCTCTGTTAGAGCCTGCAACAGTTGAGGATGCAAAAGGAAATGCTGATTGGGTATCAGCTATGAAAGAAGAATTGAGCATGATCAATAAGAACAAGACATGGCAGCTTGTGTCTAAACCTGATCACAAGAAGATTATAGGTGTCAAATGGGTCTTTAAGACAAAATTGAACCCAGATGGCACAGTGAACAAGTATAAAGCTAGGTTGGTTGTGAAGGGATATGCTCAAGTGAGTGGAGTGGACTATTCTGACACGTTTGCTCCAGTTG
Source organism: Pontederia paniculata (assembly GCA_001647135.1). Taxonomy (NCBI): domain Eukaryota; kingdom Viridiplantae; phylum Streptophyta; class Magnoliopsida; order Commelinales; family Pontederiaceae; genus Pontederia; species Pontederia paniculata. The sequence goes on along the minus strand of LTAE01005029.1, from coordinate 5,434 downwards.
CTCGCATGGATACCATCAGATTGCTACTAGCTGTTGCTGCTCAGAAAAAGTGGATCATCTATCATCTAGATGTAAAATCAGCTTTCCTAAATGGTGACCTATATGAGGACATCTATGTAGAACAACCAGAAGGTTTTGTTGTTAAAGGACAAGAAGACAAAGTTTACAAGTTGAGGAAAGCCTTGTATGGATTGAAACAAGCTCCTAGAGCATGGTATAGCAAAATTGATTCATATTTGCACCAGCTTGGGTTTCAGAAGAGTTTAAGTGAAGTCACTTTGTACTACAAACAGAGTGAGAATGGTCTTGTTGTGGTTTCTCTTTATGTTGATGATTTGCTGGTTACAGGTGAGGAAGAAAGTGAAATATTAAATCTGAAGGCAGGACTCATGAGGCAATTTGAGATGACAGATTTGGGAAGAATGTCTTACTTTCTAGGCATGGAAATTCACCAAAAAGAAGGTGAAATATTTATCTGTCAAAAGAAATACATCAAAGAGATCCTGAAGAGATTTAAAATGGAAGAATGCAAGGTAGTCACTACTCCTGTTAACCAGAAAGAGAAATTAAGTACGAGTAATGTGCAGGATTCTGATAATGAGAGTGAATATAGAAGACTAGTAGGCTGTCTAATGTATCTAGCAGCTACTAGACCTGACATTCAGTATGCAGTGAGCATCTTGTCAAGGTTTCTTCATTGTGCAGCTGAAGAACATCTAATTGCAGCAAAAAGAGTGTTGAGGTACCTGAAAGGGACTCAAAGTTATGGTGTGAAGTTTAATGTAGTTCCTGAGATGAAATTAATTGGCTTTGTGGATAGTGATTGGGGTGGTTCAGTGGAAGATATGAAAAGCACAACAGGTTTCTGTTTTTCACTTGGATCAGGTTGCTTCTCGTGGAGTTCAAAGAAGCAAGAAGTAGTAGCACAATCAACGGCTGAAGCTGAATTTGTTGCTGCTACTGAAGCTGCAAAGCATGCAGTATGGCTCAGGAAGTTACTATGTGATTTAGGGCTGCAAGAGAATGGTCCAACTGTGTTATATGTGGACAACCAAGCTGCAATTGCAATTGCTAAGAATCCAGTCTTTCATGGTAAGACTAAACACTTTAAGTTGAGGTTTTATTATCTGCGTGAGGCACAAAAGGAAAAAGAGGTGGAGTTGAAGTATTGCAAGACAAGTGATCAAAGTGCTGATGTTTTCACCAAGCCTCTTGCTGTTGGTCGTTTCAATCAGCTAATTCATGAAGTTGGGATGTGTTCAGGTCTCTAATCCAATGAGGAGAATTGTTAGATTATGTATTAGGACCTGATTTGTTATGTTTATGTTACATATATTTGTATTTATTTAGTTTTTTCTGTGATAACAGTTATGAATTGTCACAGAGGCATATTAGACAGTTTCTTATGTTAGTGGTCAGTTAGAGTCAGTCAGTTAAACTTATTAGTGTCAGTTACTTTCTGTGTTGTACTTGATGTTCAATGGAAATATCAGAAAAAGTGTTGTTCATTGCATCAATTCTGTTCTCTCTATTTTCTTCAAACAAAAACTGTTTGAATGTGTGTGAATTCTGTAAAATCATTTACATAATAGAGAGGGAGAGTGTGTGAGGATTGAGTGAAAACAACAACATTTTCTTCCTGGCATAAGTTTTTATGATATCATGTCTGATTTCAGTATCAGTTTTAAGGGCTTAGACAATGATATATTATAGCAATTTTGAACTCATGTTCTTAGTAAGTTGTAGAAGACTTTATGGAAAGCATATACAAAGAACTTACGAAAGATAGTTTCAGCAAAACTCAGAGTGGTTGGGTATTGTTAATACACAGTGGACAAAGATGCACTGCTGTCAAGGTGGTTCTAGTGATGGAATCAGTAGCTGATCCTGTCGTGGAGAAGGTAAAGGCTAAGATGGCGAAGCTAACAGTTGGACCACCAGAGGAGGATTGTGACATCACCCCTGTTGTAACAGAATCCTCTGCTAATTTCATAGAAGGTTTGGTTATGGATGCGAAGCAAAAAGGAGCCACATTTTGCCAAGAATATAGGAGGGAAGGGAATCTTATATGGCCATTATTATTGGATCATGTCCGACCAGATATGAGAATTGCATGGGAAGAACCATTTGGACCAGTCCTGCCCATTATTAGGATCAGCTCTGTTGAGGAAGGAATCCACCATTGTAATGCTAGCAACTTTGGACTCCAGGTATGCATTGATTGTTGTCATCATTGTATGTTTCTAGGGCACTTGTTTTTTTTCATTACTAAAGACTCAAATAGTATATCAACTGGGGTGACTTGTCATTCTTCCATGCACATAATAATATATGGATATCATATATCATAAGCAGATATCAAGGTCTGTCCTTAGTAGTATCTTCAACTTTAATCCAAAGTTCAAAACTAATGAAATGTGCAACATGTCGCTTAGGCAAAAGTTTAGTTGGAAGCCTTTTTTGAATTTGTATGAGGTTGCATCTCAGGATTTCCCGAAGATGATTAGCATTTGATTTCCTAGCTCAATGCAAGAAAGGATTGTTGAAACTGAATAATTTGTTTGTGTACATCGAATGAATGATGCATATTTCGTATGATTCACGATCTTAATGTAATTGGTGAGTAAAGTTCCTGTTGCACTGTTTTTTTTTTCTCAGCAAACTAATTTTCAAGTGGCCAGGGATGTGTCTTTACGCGGGATATTAACAAAGCAATGATGATTAGTGATGCAATGGAGACGGGAACAGTTCAGATCAATTCAGCGCCTGCTCGTGGCCCTGATCATTTCCCTTTCCAGGTTCACATTTTTTTTTAACTGGTCATGAGGCTAATAATATGATGATCAGAATGCGGTAACAGTGTTTCCTTTTGTCTGCTTGTTAGGGTCTGAAAGACAGTGGCATTGGATCACAGGGTATTACTAACAGCATCAACATGATGGTGAAGGTCAAGAGCACTGTCATTAACCTGCCATCTCCATCATACACTATGGGTTGAAAGAAAGATCTGGCAATTGAGGAGAAACATCTAGTAGGCCTACCTATGAATAAACAGTTTGAGTTTTATCTGGCTTCATTTTGTCGTCACATGTAATAAGAAGAAAAAAAAAGAGTTTGGTATTTAATCTGATGAATAATTGTTCTTTCTTCTTGTTTAACTAGTTACATTGATGTATATGTTTCGTAAAGACTGAGCGATCTTATCAGTTACAACTTGTGCTCCAATCGCGTTTCATGCATGGTCATTTGTAATGCTCATTTTCTTTTCTTCTTGTACTGAACTGCCACATATGAGGTATCTAAATTACTTGTCACAAGATAACAATATTGAAAAAATGTGACTTGTCATATCATTATTGGACTCAATACCTCTCAAACGTCGTCCACCTAGGGATGCAATAATATGCTAGGACTTTGTGTCATTTATGAAATAGATTGAGGTTTGCCGCACCTACTCGGAATTGATCATTCTCCGATAAAATGCAAAATGATGTCACAAGATGATTTTTTATCATGACATGTCATATATGTATGAATGCACATGCATTTCATAAAGGAGCACCTAGCAAGAGATACTAATCAAGAGAAAACATAAAATCTCGTAAAGTTCGAGAATATACGAAAAACATCATAGAAACCATCATAGAAACCATCATGGATGCAATAATCCATATAGAAAAGACGTCTTACCTTGGCGTAAGACTATAGACTGCTACTTGAGCATACTTAATGTTATTGTGATAATTTCACTCACCTTGATATTGCAATATCATGGCCTCATAAAGTCCAACACGTCCAAATCCAACTCAATCACGATAGGAACATGTCCATAAGTTTCATAAATGCTTTAATAAATGCTTTATCGAATTCATTTCTAGTACTCTACGACTTGAAACGATACTCATGTCAATTTAATTCTAACGAAGTAATATTTTCCTATTTACTTGTCACACTAATTATATCTCTATTATGACCAATCAATACATGTAACTTATTATCCTATTCTACTCATATTTATCAATTCAACATTAACTTGTGATAATCCTACCAACTTGTCATAAAAACAATTAAAATACAATTCTTATCCATACATAACATAACGACTAAATGAAATTGTTATAAAGCTCTTAACTGCGTATCACATTTAATTTTAGTACACTTTTCTATGTACTATTTTTTATATTAAAAACTTATAACTAATACTTATTGCATACGATGTGGATTGATACTAAGCGTCCACGGATCCCGTGAGCTCTAACTCTCAAGTAATGTGAAGGTGCGCTACATATCAAAATTTGAGTGCCATTATATATATATTATAATATATATATATATATATATATATATTATATTGATACGAATCAGTACAAAATCATACATAACCAATAAGTTGATTCACCATGCGTGAATCACACTGGAGTCGCAAACACCTCAGATTCAAACACGAAGACCCTGAGTAATGTGTGAAATCCCTACACACCACCAATCAGCCATCCTATCATTCTCATTTAATTCAAATCAGCCATAATAGGTCGCATAAGTAACCATGTAAAACTCACCGTGTGTAACCTGAAATCCGACAAGCTCCTACTCGTCTCTGAGATCATCAAGTATTCAGAAAAACTGAAAATCAGCATGCAACTAGTTAGCCCTAATTAATTGCCATAACATTTCTGCAAACCCTCTAACTTATCTTGGTCAATAGCGATCAGCAGGCAGCCTGGCAGCTTCGTTCCGCTTCCGACGAGATGTTGTTGAATCTAGAATCCCGAGATTATTTTGGTGATCACAAATTTGTGAGGGAACTTAGTTTGGACTAATGAACTTATTTGAATTGTTCTGAAAGACAGGATTTTCATGTCCAGAGAATAATAGGTCGACCGAAATTGATGAACGGACGACCTATGCACATAGAAGACATAACAGGAAGATCCTATGTGTGCAGCGGCCGTCCAAAGGTTGAGAAGTGGTCGACCGATGTGAAGAGCAAAGATCAAAGAAGTAAAGTCAAAGGTTCAATGGTTGACCAAAGGTATTGAGAGGACGACCAAAGACAAGGTTGAATAGGAGAGGTCGCTCGATGAAGAACAGTGGGTGACCGAAGGGTTTACACCAACAATACAAAGGTTGGAGAATGTGCAGTCCAAGGAGAAGTAGACGCCCAGTGAGGAGACTTAGCCAAAGAAGTGTTATGGCTGAGGAAGGAGAGGTCGTCCGAAGATAGCAGACGATCGGGAGATTGTCAAGTTTGAAACGGACGTCCGAAGGCTCATGAGTTAAAGCAGCGGACGACCAAAGTAGATGACAGAATGGAGATCGGTCGACCGAAGATGGAGTGCAGACGACCGATAGATATCAGATGAAGACTAAGATCGTCCGGAGTACTTGGTGAGAAGACAAGTGGACGTCTAGGAGTTTGTCAGGTTTGAGGTGA
>LTAE01005028.1:0-29978 GCA_001647135.1 Pontederia paniculata | reverse complement strand
CCTTGAGTTCTTTGGACGACCGCTCCCCAACCTTGTATAGACAGTTGTTCTGTTGGGGTCGCTCATTCATCAATCATCGGGTGACCACCTCATTTAAGCCTTTTCCTCCGGTCATCCGTTCCTCATCTCTGATCGACCGGTCTACCTCTGATCCCTTCATATATCATCGTTCAACTCCATATGCACTTCCTTCTAACACTGGTCGACCTTTTCATATCTTTGGTCGACCGTTCATGCTTCTGCTCTCCATTGCATATATCCTCCCTCTAATGTTGGTCGACCGCTTCATATACATAGGACGTCCACCGCACACATGTAGTTCTGATATATCGTCCACTCCTTCAGCTTAGGTCGACCGCTACTCTGAACTTGTATGTATCATGTTTCAGAAATCAGCTCAACAAGTTCATCAGTATAGGCTGAGTTCACTTTACAAAATTGTGATCATTCAGAACATTCTCAGGATCCTAGATTCAATACAAATATCATAAATAATGTTTACTAACGAAAAGAATGATTGTATAACAGGCAAGAGGTTGTTAATCACATTTAAAATAATCTAATCTATGATCAAGTTGGCGTGACATGTAATTTTATTCTTGTCTCGAGTCGGTTATGTCTACATTACCTGCTTTGAAAACTCAAAATGTTTTTCAAGAAAAGACAATATTGTTTACGAAGAACGTTGCATTATTATCATGTGATATTATTAATCCATTAAGTCATTTATTTGTTTTCAGAAGATAAATAAAAAATGAAAAAAATGTTAATGTTCAATTTGGTTGCGGGATAAAGTGTATAATAGAGGCTTATTTTATCTTAGCCCTTCAAAAAGATAAAAGCGAACATTTCTATTAAAAAGATTAACCTAATGAATAGTATATTTTTCATAGATAAACTATTTTTACTCTTTATTCAAACTTTGAAAAAAAAATTAATCTAAAAGAATAAGCAATTTTATCCATCAACTCAACCTTATATACGAGATTTTTTTGTTGTCCCCACGAGTATTCAAGGTTATGTTGCACTGGATCCAACATCTAGATATGATAAATAAAATTTATAATATTTTTTAATTATTTAGTTGGAGAGTTGTTAGTACTAGAATAACAATTATTGTCTTATAATATATGCTATTTATCATTTTTTATGTTTCACTGAAAAAACAAAGTTGTTTCGTCAATAAGGAAAAAAAACAATAACAAATATTACAAGATAAAAAATGTTTTCTTTCTTATAGTTTTAAGTGTTTTAAAAGAAATAATCAGTGTAATGAAATGATTCGTTTAATTAATGACTTTTCACCTATTAATTAATAATTTTGAGTGACTACCAAAATGGAGGCAATATCGTTTGAAGTGTTATTTGATTTAAAAATTTTACTATATTTTATTATTTGAGCCAACGAATTTTCAAGAATGTAATTTTAAGTATTTTTTATTATAAAAAACAACCAAAAATCCACCCAAAATTTTATCCTATCCAAACAGGATCTGCAACAGCAGCAGCAGCAACGGAGCTTTGAATAGAGTTATAGAACTCGCAGGCAACGATGGAGAGCACGTACGAGCAAAATGGCCGCAGTCTCTGCGGTGCTTCTCGCCGCCATCCCTTTCCCACTGCTCGGCCAGCAACAACCGCCGCCGTTCCTGGCGCGACTGGGCTCCGGTCTTTCCTCCGCGCGCGCCGTCTCACTCCCCCTGCGGCTCGTCCCTCGCAGGTCCTCCCAGCGCTGCCGCGGCGTTAATGGCGAGAAGGCCGTGGACGAGGCGTCCGAGTTCTTCGACGAGGATGGGGTAGTCAAGGACATGGACGGCTACCTCAATTACCTCTCCCTCGAGTACGACTCCGTCTGGGACACCAAGCCTTCCTGGTCAGTGGCGGCACTTCTGTCTTCTCTTTTCAGTAATTTATGCCGCTTCATATGCTCGATTTTTTTAGTCAGTAAACGGAAGTAGGGTTCATATGCTCGAATTACTTTTCGTATTGTGTTCATCCGTAAGTTTAACACGAGTATGACCTTTTGGAGCAGATCCTTTGGCCTCAGACCAAATTCGAGCAGATGTGAATGTAAAACTGGAAATTGCATTTCTGGATTCCCATCTTTCTGGTCTTTCATAAACCATAAGTGCTGATAAAGATTGGTCCAATTCCACATGTAATCTTGGCTGAATTCCTCAACTGTTCATGATCGATGTGTCCATAAACCATCAACAAAAACTTGCTTTCCTCAATCTCTCATGGTACCATTTAGAAATGTAAAACTAACGAAGTGAAAATAGGGGTTGATTTCAAGGTCTCGGATATGTTGAAGCATTTCAAATTATTATTGGTATGTGTCAATAGCTATGGTTAGCTATCAAATTGGACTTCATTAAAACAGTGCCATGAGGTTGCTTGACATGTAGCCATGCTGGTTGACATTTGTGTCACTTTTTTTTTGTGGTCTAATGGAATCCTCGTGCACAAGATTTAACCTCCTTTTGCATGTTACAGAAATGATCAAGATTGAGTCGTATTGCTTGTCTTTCATTGTATTGCATGCCCTTAATAATTCTACTCTTTCTTCTCAGGTGTCAGCCATGGACCATATTGCTCACTGGAGTCGCAGCCATTGGATGTAGTTGGATATTACTTCGTTCTCTGTTAATAAGTGCTGGAGTTTCCACTGTAGTAGGTGGATGGTGGTATATCTTTCTGTATTCTTATCCTAAGGTTCGTCGGAGAAATAAACATACTTTCTAATCCCTGTATAGATTGGGTCATATAATACTGTTGTCTTTCTGCTTGCTGCTGATATTCACTTAAGCTGCTGATCATGTTTTTTCCGGAAATAGTATTCGGTAATTGCTGGCAGTATCCTATTATTTTTGCAATCGAACTTATATAAAAATTCCCTAGGAAAACTTAGATCTAGATAAACATGATCCATAACTAGTAAAACAGAGTTGCAAGTTTGTCTTAATAAAATACCCAAATGTGTAGGTAGTTTTTGAAGTCCTCTTTTTTTCTGAATCTAATAATACTGAACCATGAATCTCTTATTCGAATAAATAAATAAATCATGAGGATTTACATGAGTTAAATGAATGAAGTTCATGGAACCAGCTCAAACTGATCTAATAAGGAATCTAGAAGATCAAGGGGAATAGTATCTTCATCCTTAAATTAATGACAGAAATCATTAAGTAAAAAAATGTTGAGCACTTTTTTCAAATTTAATGTACATGCTGAAGTAGTTTTACAATATGGTGTTCTTCATTTGTAGCATATGCATCATTGAATATTTATATATTAGGTTAACAAACAGCATGAGAGGCCACTAAACTTTAATCGGCCTGGCAAATTTCTGGTCAGCATTTTTCACACTTTATTATGTTTGATATATTAGTATTTTGACTTCGTGCCTAGGTGTTTGTATTAATTAATAAGCGTTATGTCATCTTTAAAATGCTCCAAATTTTTTTATCTATCTTCTATATGTAGCTAAATCTTCCTCACATAAAGATTGTGAGCTCAGACTCCATGCTTTCACTTTGATTAAATTAAGTGGAATATCTTATGCTAAAAGATGAGATAATAGTTCAAGGATTAATTAATCATGAGCAAGCCTTGCTGCTGAATAATTTGTGTGTTCATTTACTCTATGCATCTGTAAGGAATGCATGTTCATGATGATGATGCATGGCTTATGCGTATGAGCAGTTGCTCTGGTGATCTTAGAATTATATGGCCATAAGGATTGGAAAGTGATTCTTGCATGCATCAGAATGAGAGACGTGAAATTCATTAGAGAGGAGGTTCTGCAGTGATAATTCTAACTAAACGAACACGTGTGATATAGGAACCTTTATGTAGAGGTTGACATTGGAGAAATGAGATTTGTGAGGACCTTTACTTAAGAGTTAAGAGCTTAACAATTACTAGTGCTGCCCTGTCTAACAAAGTTAAACAGGCTGTTCAAAGTTCATGTTCGTGTGACCAATGTTGGATCAGCTCCCTATCTTGCCTGGACATGGTTATGGGTATAATACGAGACATGCTTAGCTAGTTTGTTGAAGCTTAGTAGAACTAAAATGAAATTGTAGATGTTCAATCATCTTAGCGTCAAAAAGTCTCTTTTCAGGCATAAGTGAAATGCCAAATCAGTGTCATTGACTTACTAAAATGAAATTGAGATGTTCAAGCATCTCATGACACCACTCTAGTGTTATTGACTTACCGAAGTTTTGTCCATTATAATTCTCAATACAAAGCCTAGGAATATATTCATTAAGGGGGCATTTTACAAATTTATCTTGGGTCAAAAATAAGTTAACTGGAAATCGGGAATTGGTATTTGATGGCACCCTTACCATTTCTGTTTTATCCAGCCATAAACCTATTCCTTTTTTACATTGGTATCTTACTTCTTATCAGGCCTACTCGGATATGATAGCAGAAAGGAGGAGAAAGGTAACTAGTGGAATTGAAGATACATTTGGCCTTGAAAGAAGTCAATGATCTAAGCATAAAAAATTTGGTCAGCTTTCCTTTCACAGCCTTGGAGACATCTTCAGAAAAAAAAAAGAGAGACTCTCTGCCCTTTTCCATTGCAAGACGGAGGAAAACTTCAAGATTTTGCAACTCCAACAGTGTAATTGTTTTCATTCTGTTGGCAGAGACTTTGTTTGAACCGACAAGAAACTTTGCCTTTGTATGATTATGGTTTTTGCACTTTATGCCAACCCAGTGTATATTTTTGTTCCTTTTGCATTTGCATGATTTATGATTTTTGCATTCTATGCTAATCCAGTGATTTTTGCATTCTTAGTTTTGATCTTGTGATTTCTGTTTCAACCTTGTAAGCATCAGTTATATATGTAACATCCAATGTATTCCTTCTTTATGTTGATAGTTGAATTTAACTCATCTTCCTTTTGTTATCTGGCAGATTTAGTAATTTTAACTTGTTGGTTACACTAAAGATATTAATTCTTGTTTTTTTTCTCTTTGTGTGAGTAAATTACCTGATTTCATTTTCTTTTTACATAAATAATGACAAGATTTAGATAATTGAATCCTCTTTGATGAGAAACTCTGAAACCTTCGAATGAGAAGAAGAAATGAAACAACAAGAAGTGATCAGCTTCAATTAAAATAAAAAAAAACTTCCCCTTTTATTTATACTCTTTTACAATAATGTAGCAGTTCCTAGACACTACATATGACACTAATCATAGGGTATTAACACAAAACTGTTACATTACATTGTGTCATAGGATATCAAACTTATTCGCTAGACTAATTGATATATTGTATTTGATATGTTAACTATTATATTTCTCTGCACTAACCTTCAAGTTGCTTGCCAACCGTGTTGCTTGCGATCAGCTAGTTGTTCCTTCTGCAAATATATTGTACCTTGATTATTTGTTCTAGATCCAGTTTTCTAACAAAATAACAATAAATTTCTATGTGCTTGATTCGATCATAGCGATACATTTCATTGTAATTTTTTAAAAAGTACTTTATTGTTTATTTCATTGAATATTTCTCTCAATATTGTCCATAAAATAAAATTTGTTTTGGACTTTGACCAGCATAGGCATATGCATGCCCATTTATATATCCAACCACCCTCCCCTTCACCACCCCTGAAGTTTGCTCTACTATTGCGCAAAGGACATGTGAAGTGGCTAAATGTAACATCTTAGACATCCTTTGATATTGTCCACTTTAACCATTGACTTCCATGATTTTAAAACAAATCTAGCATATCCACCTATATGCAGAAGTATACAACATCTCTTTAGTATTTTACTCATTTGTTATTTATGCTCAAGGTGGAACACTTGCACCCTCCCCAAGAGATTCAACGTCCTTGTTGATGTTTCCCATGGGTAGGGATACCAGTCTAATACCAATTGTAACCTCATGACTTTCTTTGATCTTGTCTAGTTTGGACTTTGGCTCACAAAATAATACCAATTGTAACCTCATGACTTTCTTTGATNAGTTTGGACTTTGGCTCATAAAATAATACCAATTGTAACCTCATGACTTTCTTTGATCTTGTCTAGTTTGGACTTTGGCTCATAAAATAATACCAATTGTAACCTCATGACTTTCTTTGATCTTGTCTAGTTTGGACTTTGGCTCACAAAATAATACCAATTGTAACCTCATGACTTTCTTTGATATTGTCTAGTTTGGACTTTGGCTCACAAAATCTTAAATATGTGTGTTTAATGGTATCATAGTGGCGCAAGCAATGTGTAACATTTTGGCCTCCTATGATATTGTATACATTGGGTCTCGGCCTGCACAATATTTGAATTATGTCTTGGGAGCTCAAAAGATGTCCACCTATATACTAACATCAATCTCGTATCTTGCTTATATGGAATTATGCCTAATGTGCTTGCATATCTTATCTAATGTATCTCTGAACTAATTAGGCGGTAACAAAGAAGTATAAGTTATGAACTTATTAAGTTGTTTGCTCACATTATTTCAACATTTTTTTTTTAAATTAGTAAAACTTTTGGAGCCGCGTTGGTTGATAACCTTAATAGGTTTAAAAGGTTTTGGAAGCAAAGTATCAATGAGTGATTTTCCCTCGACAACCTTATAGAGAAGACTATGTCTCAAAAATCCTTCTATTAGTATGTTGATGAGTTTTCTCTTGTATAATATATAAAATAATTTTATATGATGCTGTTTTGTGAGTGATAAAATTTAAATAGCTTGTACTTGCTTTGAATGATCAAATATGAATTGTGTGACTTGATTAAAAGTTGTCTTATTGATATTATCTTGAATTAAAACATGTTTTTTAATCTTATTTGATAAATCATAATATATGGCAACTCAAAGATCAAACCACGGTTTAATTCGAGGTCATGGCATGACTATCCTGATTGTAGCATTCGAATGTGAAGCCTTGAGTTTGTGCATAACTAAATGCCTCACATCATAAATAATGTTTGACCATGTATTAGTCATCACATTTACTCTGTTTACTTCCTCTATATTAACGAGCAACTAATCACTTCTCAAGTGCACACCATTCTTCCTAACAACATGGTCATGTTCATAAGTAGTGAACTTTTGATTTGAATTCAAGGGTGAACTCATAGGCTTTGCTCCCACAAGACCAAGATCTACTAAGAGGCCTAAGGTATATCTTTTTGAGTTAAAATGATACCTTTTATCTGACCTAAGCAACTTCGTACGTGGAAATAATCTCAACTCTCCTAGATATTTAATTTAATCATTGCTTGCAAGGTTCCCTTAGCTTTTTCTATCAACTCCAGATTATTTTTGGTAACCAATATGTTATTTACATACACATGAAATGTTGCGAATACTTCCCTTTGGCTTTAGTAAACAATGGAACTTTTGTTTTGCTTTGAGTAAATCTTGCATCGGATTAGTTCTTCTGTCAGCATAATGATATATTGTTTTGTTGCAATTCTATTCATAAAAAATTTATTAGTTACCAACTATTGGTTGATTGAATCAAAGTTGTCAAGATCGAGATATTACATAAGATTGTAAGGGGTCATAAGATTAAAAATCGTAAGATCGAATCGAGTACGAATTAATAAAATAATATATCTTAATATGAAATATATATTTTTACCAATCTTTTTGCACTCATTTTTTGAGTTAGACTTCAATATATTACAATTTGATCAATAAGAAAAAAAATATATTAATTATTACTATTATCAAAACTATAAAAAAATATTATTTTTAAATAATTAAAATATTTATTTGAGATCGCATAGGATCGTATGACATAAATTAAGATCTTGCTAATAAGATCCTCACGTTAAGATCGAGATCGATTAAGATTCTCAAATCGAGATCTTGACAATCATGAGTTCAACAATATATAACAGGAGTTAGTAGACTCGTGCTATTAAGAAAAAGATAATATTTAACGTCTTCGTGCCTATTGAGATCGTGAAAATAATCCATATACGTTTTCTCAAGATCTTTTAACAACATTATTATTATAATATTTTTTATTCTCCCCTTATCCTCATAGTCCTTCTGAATTCCTATATGCATTTCTTCATATAAGTCATCATTTAATATGGCAATTTTCGCATATAGATGAAAGAGTGGCTAGTTATCTTGAGCAATTAAAATTCACATCGCTTCAGTATTGACTTTTTTACTACATGAGAGATTGTTTGTTTGTAATAATTTCTTATTTTGATTATAACCCTTTACAACTAATCTTATCTTGTACCTTTCATACATATTCCTTTACAATAAATTTCACTTATACATATATTTACATCTCACACAAAAACTTTCTAGTGATAACTTAGCATTTTTCATGTCCCATTTGTTTCCAAAAGCTTCCAACTGAAAATTCATAGTTCTATCCAATCAATTTTAATTTGCCTATTTATATGAGGATGTCACATAAATACCACGAGACAATCATAAATTTGCATGTTGTAAGTAGGCATGATATCTAACATTAATTCTTAAGTGAATATGAATTAGTAGAATGGTTACTACTACTCCAAAATTCTTAATGACGTCCATTGTTGAATTAGACTATCTTACCCTCAGTAATTCTTTAGCAATACAAATGTTTTTCAATGAAAATATATTCTTATTTATTTTATTCTTTATGTCACTGCCTCCAGAAATCTAAGATTAAATCAATTAAAAATCTTGGCTCATGCTAAAATGATAGAGGTCTCGGCTCATGAATGTTGCAAATAATATAGATCTGATGGCGCCTAATTATGTTATAACATATGATAAGAAACAAAAAGGTGCTCCTATTGACTAGTCAATTTTCTTCATTTTTCTATTAACCATTTTTTTAACTTTAGTAAAACATTGCATGCTCATTTTCAAATATGTCACAGTTGATGGTTCAATTTTTTTTTCTCGAGAGAGATGCAACGGGATGAAGGATAAGATGATTCAACTACAAATTAAAGAAGTGACGTTAGGAATTTTTTATTCATAATAAATAGGTATGACTCCTTAAAATTAAATGACTGACATTAAAGTTTTTTTCTCTAATAGAAGGACCTACTCCATAAGTTTTTAAGGAGTCACAATAAAGGATCATAATAGAAAGAGTTGTATTATTACGACATAATTTTTATTATTAAAATATTTCTTATAAAATATTTTCAAACATAAGAAATAAAAAAGTAATAATAATAAAAGGTAAAACATCGCATACCTTATAATGACATAATGGGAACATATTTCTCCTAAACTTTGTAACACCTGGCTTTCTCGAGATAGAAAGAAAATAAAGGGCCAACATGAGTTGTGTCCAACTCGGACTTAAGTCATGCTGCTCTTGAGAAATAAAGTCTTAGTTTTCTAGATTTGGGACTTCAGGTTCTATTTTGTTTTAAGTTAATATGAAGCCATAGAATCCTCTATATAAACCTTTGGATCGTGAAATTTCCCGAAGCATTATTATTTTTCTTCTCTTAACCATCACATAGTTTCTCTCTCTATCTCTCTTTTTCTCTTTCTTTCTTCCTCTCTCTCTCCCTCCCCCTCTTTCTCTTTCTATCTCGATCTTGAAGAACATCAATGAGAGGGCAATAAAGATCAACCACATTACAAGTAGAGAAGAGCATTGGGATATGAAGAGGAGGAATATTAGGAATGCAACATGTGTGATGTGACAGATCAAGTGCATGCTATTTGGCCTATATAGTTCTAATTAACATCATTTTCGTGGCTTCTTTTGAACCCAAATTTTTACGTTAGGCCATCTTCCTCTTTCTAGTAAACATGCCCCTGCCATTTCCAAATTTTGTCAATTTGTGTATTTAGAACTAGTTGATAAAGCTTTGTGCTATTATTGCAAGGCATTTGAAAAGAAAGAAGTCTTCACACTCTCACTCGAAAGACGTCACAACCCGACATATCGAACTGTCAGACGACAAAACTACTAAAAAGGCGAAAGAATCAGGATAGCTCATTGGTTAGAGCGAATCAAAAAGAAAAATTTTGGGCTGGATAGAAGGGAACACATGTCAACATGAGGCAAAGAGGATAAAAGTGTCAAAGAAAAAAAAACATCAGCATCTTCTGATCATTCGATTTTGACCCTTCTCATTTAGACAAGGAGAGGAGAACCATGATAAGAGAAGAACCATGAGAATTTATGAACTTAAAACTCTTATTTTGATGAAGATGATGTGTAATTAATAGGATAATTCTAGAGATAATTGTTAGGGGATGACATATATGATTTATATTTTGGGTTGAACTTGTTGAACTATTTTGGATTCTTCATTTTGTGAACTTGTTCAAGCTATTTCCGTTTTACGAACTTGTTTAATCTATGAAAAGTTTTTTGGTTTAATTGTAATCGGATTTGAACTGAGCAGTTACTTTTGGTTATATTTTTTTGTTTTATGCTCAATTTCATTGGATGATATGCCTTGACTGAAGGGCATTCGTGGATTCAAATGTTCACGGTTCTATGATTCCATTGGTTGGGTTTTGGGTTTTTATTCGCAATTGGATGCTCTCATGTTCGTGCAACCGTGAGGAACTTATTCGTTCTCTTAAAGCTTAGGATAATTGGTGGACGATCCATATAACCCCTCTTATTCATGTATAATATAGTAGCAAACTCTATCACTAGTTCTACAAACATGTGATGCATGGTTCTATGTTGAGAGGCCTTTAACATGGAGTAGTTATTAGATCCTCCTTAGGTAGGTTCTAGGACACCTTCTCGCTCTTTGATGTCGATCAGCTAGGACATAGTGTCTGATTTCCCTAAAAAAGGAACATGTGATTCCTCTATTCATCGAGATTTGATATAGTATATATAACCTTGTGCGATAATGATGACCCAATCCGACATCCCTGAAGCATACTAACTTCAGAGTTCCTCATATTACTGCACTCTCAACCTTTCTTACCTATGATTATCATTTCTTTCATTTATGAAAATACCTGAAAACAATAAAAAAAACTAGTTAATTGATACTTGTACTATTTTGGTTCATTCCCAACATTTTCTTTAGAACTAGTTGTTAGATTATATTAGAGTAGTTTAATCTCTATAATTGCTTTAGCTTTCTTATGGATTTAATACCTAAAATACTGCAATTGATCATTGTGCACTTGTAGCATCGTTGTGTTGTTCAAGATTTTGAATTGATAGTCTATTGTGAGTCGCTATGCAACATATACACTGTCACAACCCTACTTGCATATCTCTGGTTTTGATTGAATACTAGACTGCACACATTAATGTGCTAACATTACATCGAGGAACAACATATTTTTTTGGGCATATCCCTTTTAAATATGGGTTTTCTTGTATAGATGAAACATGCTAGGATTCCTATTTTGATTTGTTTTAATAATAGTTTGATATGACCACATATCGTTTCAATTATACATTTAGATCCTTAGTTTCATCTAGTTTGAATATTTTTCTTTAGGTTTTTTTGTATGAGAATTATTGTTTTAATCGTTTGACAACATCGTTGAAATACTCACGTCGGGGCTGACACACCTAGCGTAGATGCGGCCCACCTCGACAATATTGTATCATGTGGTATTGTCCAAAACATGTCCTAGTCATTCTGAAATATGGTTTGCATTGTTCGAAACGCTGGACACATTGCTCAAGACACTACTCGCATCTCCCAGAACATGGTATATGTGTCCATGCTCTTATTGATTGTTTTAATATTTATATAAGGCATGCCCTGAATCATCTAGGACACAGTTTGTGTCACCTTCAATGTCATGACTGGTGTCCCATTTTTATATGTGATCAGATGATCGAACACAGTCCACGACACTTCTATGTGTATTGATCAGTTTGTATAGAATATGATCTGTGTCTAACTTAACATGGCCCACATCGACAATATTATAGTCCAGGATGTTATTTGGCATGGCCTAAATCATCTAAAAACACAATCTATAGAGCATGGTCTGATCTAGACCCAACATGGTGCATGCCAAAGAGGAAGTAACATTGTATCATTAAACACAACCCATGTTTGGAGAGATCACCTGGTTTCCCTATTTCATTTGGTTGTTGGTCTGAGTATATTTCATGATATATTAGGAGTCATCAGGACTATTGAAGTACTTGATTATAGTAAAGATCTTACAAGGCAAGTTTCCCTTGTTAGCATGGGTTTAACATTGAGTGCTAGATTGTTCTTAAAGACCTCTGATGTGTTAAGGACTAATATTGAGTAAAGATAAGGGTTTTAAACAAGATAAGTTAATAAAAATTGATATCATCATATATTGCATTACCGGGAGTCATTGCATAGTATTAATACCATTGCATTATCGAGGGCTAATAATATAGTTGTAGCAAAGCTTTGCTCCCCTCTTTGAAACAAAAAGGATTCTCGAGCATCCTCCCCACCTGTGTGGCTTGTCGTGGTTTATGTATCACTATTGACATATCGTATTGGCAAACATCCTAAAAGCTCATGCACAAAGACATCTCAAAGTCATTAAAGGGATAAGCGAAAGGTAAGACGCACCAACACATTGAAATCATAGTATCACATTGAAAATAGAACATTACATTCAAAGAAAGCACCATGTTGGAAATAAAGTATCATGTTGAAAGAAAGGCAAAGCCTTGTGAAGCAAAGTAATGCTTATAAAGTGTTGAATACACAAAGTGTCATAAAGTCAAATAGAAGGGATGCATTATATAAGGAAAATATTTAGAGTTCAATTCTTGTTGTTTTACCTTATGGAAAGTAAAGATAATTGTTTGCCTTGGATTATTCTTTGTGCTTTGGCTCAATTGTCTAGATATAATGTTAGTGATTGGTCTTAGACTATTTCTCATTATTTAGCCTTATTATATAAAGATGATGCCTATCATATTTTTGTTATATAGATGATTCATTCTATTGAGATTTTCATATATCTATATATATATATATATATATATGTGTGTGTGTGTGTGTGTGTGTGTGTGTATACATATATACATATATATATTTTTTATGCTTTACCTATTGAGCATCATAACTCACAAGAGAATTGTCTCTATTGTATTGGATCTTGAAGACAATCGATTTGTAGAGTTGACGTGATGATGACATGGACAATGATTAATGCTCATGATATGATGAGTTACACATGGTTTAACTAGATGTCTTATTGAGTTTCTTTCACAATATGATGAGTTGTCGTAAGTTATTGTTTAGTTATACTGAGATCAGGCATCAACTATATTTTAAAAACTTCTACAATGTTTATTAAAGGGTTTATGTTATCAAGATCTTCTGCATATGTGTATATATGTTTGTCGATCAATTTTTAAGTCAAAGATATAAGTCAATACCATCTCCAATGGTGCATTCTACGTGGATGTGTTTTCGGGGGCGCGACAATTAAGTATCAAAGCCTAAACTCAGGATTCTCATGATGTCCCATTGATTTAAAGTATCATGTGCAAAACATCACGAGCAGTCGCCAAATCATCAAGTAAAAGTTAGGTAAAGTCTAATGCTTACCAATAAGTGTTTCTTATTGATAGATGATCTGAATATGTTTTGAAGAGTAGTAAGTTTTTCTACTTAAGTCCAATATGGATTTTGATTGAAAGGTTAATGTTTAAGGTAACGAAAGATTTTATAGGATTCCTAAGTCTTTGTGACCTTGATGGTTTAAATATAATGGAAAAAAATGATTGATATTATGATGTCTCTATTAAGGATTAGAATTAAGATGTATTGTTCTATTGATGATAAAACATACATGGAGTATGACTCATAAGTATAGTTCTCATATACTCCAGACTTGCCTTGATATAAGGCACATTTGTTAACTTATTATTGCAATAATGATATGGCTCGATTCATAAGGAGGTTATTCAATAGTAGTATAAATCAAGAAGGATTTTGAGAAAAAAAAGAATTATAAATATGATCATTGCAAATAAGTTGAAGAGATAGAAAATATGTGAAGTAAGAAAGTGATATTAATATCAAAATTCTATACTATCAAATTATAGAATTGGAGAATTTCCAAGGATCAAATTAATAAACATGATTTCATGTGAGAAGTTTAGGAGAGCATATTCTTCTAGTAATTAGAATTTTCGAAAAATGAATGCCTATAGACTGAGTTATGAGTTACAAATGAACAATCGAAAGGATCAATTATATAAATATGGATTACAATACTCTTTTAGGTAATGTTTTAGAATAACATAACTTTAAGAGATGTTAGAATCCTTAGAACTTAATATCTATAGGTTGAGTAATGCATTTCAAGAGAATTAAGTGATGATTTTAATGCTAGCATGTGATGAAGTTTAATTTGACATTTTTGTTCCATTGATTCTATAGATGGTTATGTGAATGAAGAATTTTATTGTTTCATATTAAGAATTATTAGATGGTGAAAGTGAGCTTTTGAAAATGCTTAAGTAATTTAATAAGAGGTTAGATCAAAGAAAAAGTTAATGATTTCACACCATAAAGTATTAATTGTAGTTACGTTAATACTTTGTCAACCAATAAGGTGCTATCAGTGATAGCTGATATGATCCAAAAAAAAGTATTCACAAAAATAAGCGGAAGGAAAAAATGGTTGGGCATGATTTGATTGACTTTAGTAATGAGGTTTATATTGGTCATATTAAGATTATTTCTTACATAAAATAATGTAAGACTATTATGGATCATTGTATAGATGTACTAAAACTTTATTCTAAAATGTATATGACATGAAAAGACACACATACACAAATGAGATTGTAGTATGTTATGTCCCTTGATTAATGATTGACTACATAATTGCCCGTAATAAATGTTGTATGTGTTAACTTAAACTGGATAAGTTTTCCTTCACCCAAACATTGTGAATGATATTTGAATAGTTAAATATTAAAATTTAACTTCTATAAGGATAATTATCATGCAAATCTAAATTATAAAGAAAATTTATGATCATATAAGTAAATCATTGCTATGTTGACCTAGATATTAGATCTTGTATTGCTATTTCAAAAGGATATGATGAAAGTAATTTTTTTATGTACAAAGGAAGAGTTCTTGAAGCCTTTCTTGGAAGGATCTGCATTCATTTCGAATGAAATTGTACATAAATAGCCATGATAAGAATGATGGCCCACTGCAATATTGTCTCCAATAGCTTCATGGATGAATTTTAAAATGCACTAATACAAACCGAATTCCGACATGATGTTTGAAGAATGGATACAACTAGAAAATGATTAATTTTTAAGATGTCTGTCATTATGTTAGAGGCTTAGTGATTGATTTTAATATTACAGATTATATTTAAGATGCATGGTTTTATACCCCAATGTTCATACTTTGATAAATTATAAAGTGCACCATGCTACCTAAGAATCTACTTTATCAAGAATGCACAAAGATGAATACCATGTATCGATGACCTTCTATGAGTAGGATCATATGTAAATGTGCAATGATTTGATTAGTATGAGACATATTGAATGTTATCCAAGCACAATAATGAGGATGAATGAGGAAGGATAAGTACTTGTGATATACAACCAAGTTAATTAATTATAGAAAAGAGAACATAGTTGAGACTATGTATAATGAAGTGATTGGGAATGTAAAAGATGTTGACAATTAAATGTATATTAATATTAAGGAGGTCATCGATCACTTGAATCTTACAACGTGTTTCATATTCGAGTATAGAAACTCGATAAATAGAGTAAAGGAAGATTTACCTAGGATTTTATAAGAGGCTAACATTGATAATGTATCCAAGGAACACAAAAGTACTACTATCATGATTGTTAGGTGACATAGGAGAAATGATGATTAAAATTGTTTCAATACTCATATGTTATTGAGAGGTAAAATTAGGAAAAATCGAAAAGCTTAATTGAGTGCCCTATACATGCTTAAGGAAAGCTATATGTGTCCATATGATGATTGGAAATTTTACTATAACATTTATTGAAAAAAATGACTATGATTAGGATTGAAAAAATAATGATAATGGTTGAGCTATGATAAATGAAAGGGTTACCAAGTAAAAGAGAATTAGACCAAGATTATTTTATATTTTGTTATAAATTATTTGGAGATAATGATGATTCATATACAATGTATACTCCAAATATTGTGAGAGTTATTGACATGATTAGAGGCCAATAAAATGATTGAGTAGTAACAAATCATATTGAAGATATAGAGGATAATTGTGAACCTTTGGGTATGTCTTTATTAATGTGTATAAATTCAAAGACGAATTTATTTTAATGGGGTTATTATATAACACCTAGCTTTCCCAAGACAAAAGAAAAAAAAAAAGATAAAGGGTCAGCCCAACTCAAACGGGTCGTGTTGCTCTTGAGAGATCAAGTCCTAGTTTTCTTGGATTTGGAAGTTTGAGTTTCTTTAACCTCATATGAAGCCCTATATTCCTATCCCTAGGCCACAAAATTTTTCCAAGCATCATTACTTTTCTTCCCTCAATCATCATGGAGTCTCTCTCTCTCTCTCTCTCTCTCTCTCTCTCTCTCTCTCTCTCACTCTCTCACTCTCTCTCCCTCTTTCTCTCTCTCGATCCTGGAGAACATCAACGAGAGGGCATAAACAATCAACCACAATACAAGCAGAGGAGAAGAAGATTATAAGATGAATATGGGGAACTTTCTGGAATGCAACATGCATTTACATCACATTGATGAACAATGTATGTTTTTAGGCATATCCTCCTAAATATGGATTATCTTGTATATAATGAAGCATGCTAGGGTTCATGTTTTGATATATTTTAATGATAGTTTGAAGTGATTGCATACCATTTCCAATATATTTTTAGATCTTTAGATTTTATCGTAATTAGAATTTGTTTTTGTTAGGTTTTCTACATGAAAATTAGTGTTCTAATCACTCGACAACGTCTTTATAGTGCTAACGTTGGGAGCTGACATGGCCCACGTCCTGCTCAACGTGGCTCGTGTAACTATTGTATCACATGGTATTGTTCAAAATGTGGCCTACGTAGTTTTGAAACATAACCTGCGTTGTTCCGAATGCTAACTACATTGTTAAAGATGACTCACATCTCCCAAAATGCAATATATGTGTCCTATGATTTTTATTAATTGTTTTAATATTTATATAAGACATGTCTTGAATCATTTAAGACACGATCCGTGTCACCTTGAATGCCATGATTAGTGTCCATATTTTATATGTGATCGGATGACTGAATATGATCTGCATCACGCAAGACACGACCCAAGTGTATTGATTGGTTTGTTGTAGGACATGACTAGTGTCTGACCTGACATGACTCACATTGATGACATTGTAGGCTGGAATGTCACTTGACATGGCCTGAGTTAGAGTCGTTCGAAAGAAACACGATCCTATCATATAGAACACGACTCACGTCCCTTGATAACTTGATTGATGTTCGAATCTAAACCCAATACAACGTGTGCCAAAGAGGAAATAGCACCATGTCTTAAACACGATTCACATTTGAACCCAATGCGACCTACATCTGAGTGGCTGCCTATTTTCCCTTTTCAACAAGTTGTTAACCTGGGAAAATTTCATGATATATTAAGGGTCATTAGGATGATTAAAGTACCTGACTATAGTAAAGATCTTACAATGCAAGTTTTTCCTTATATGCATGGGTTTAACATTGAATGTTAGATTGTTCTTAACTTAACGTCCTTTGATGTGTTAAAGACTAATCTTGGTAAAGACAAAAGTCTAAGCAAGTTAAGTTAATAAAAAGTTAAGGTAACCATGTACTGCATTATTGGGAGTCATTGCATAGGATTGATAATATTGCATTGTTGACGTTAATAGCACAAGTTGCAGCAAAATTACTTAGCTCATGTTGTATAATTTGCTCTTCTCTGTGCAATAAAAAAATCTCAAGCATTCTCCCATTGTAGGAATTGTCGTGGTTTGTGCATCACCACTGCATATTATATTAATGAACATTCTAAAAGTTCATGAGGCTCACTCTCAAATCAATAATGGGACAAGTGAAAGATTAGACACACTAACACACTGAAATTAGAACATCATATTGAAATTAGAACATTGCATTAAAAAAAAGCACCAAATTGGAAACAAAAATATTAATAAAGACCAAGACTTGTAAAAAAAGTATTTCTAAGTTTTGAATACACAAAATATCAAAAAGTAAAAGAGAAAGGATGCATTGTACAAGGAAAATATATGATTATCTTTCATATTAGCATTAGTGTTTAATTCCTACCATGTTGGCCTACGAAAAGTCAAGAAAATTGTTGGCCTTGGATTATTCCTCATTGTTTAGACTTCTTATATATGATGGTGCCAATTAGTCACATTAGATTGATCTCTTGTCATATTGTCATCATATATTATGATTTATTCTATCGAGAATTTTTATATTTATGTGATTGTTATGCTTTACATATTGAACGTCATAGTTCAAGGAAGAATTGTCTTCTCTATATTGAATTTTTTTGGTAATTAGTCTGTATGGATTATGTGATAATAACGTCGATGACAATGGATGCTCGTGATGTGATTTGCTACACATAGTTCACATAGATGTCATATTGAGTCTCTTTCAGGATATTATCAGTTATAATAAGATATTGCTTAGTTGTACTGAGATGAGACATCACTAGGTTTTTAATCACTTACGGAATATTTACCAAAGCATTTATGTTATCAAGATCTTCTACATATATGTATTCTTGTCTACTCAAGTAAAATTTTAAGATAAAGATATAAGTCTCTAGTGTCTCCATAGGCGCATTCTACCACGTGTTAGTGTGTGCATTTTTATAGCGTTATAAAAATATTACTTGCACTCAAACTCATTGAGGTATAATGATTTTTTGCTTGTATTGTAAACTCGAAAAGTTTATATAACTAAATAAATATAGCTTTAAAAAATAATTAATATTTTATCAAACGTCAAATGAATATCTTATTGAACATTTAAAAATTCATAAGCATCACAATTTCAACTAATAACAATTTTTAGTGAACTTATTTCTTAAATATTAAACTCTAAATAATTTTATTATATAAAATAAAAAAATCATATAGGATATAAAGTACTAATTTATGTCATATAAAATTTTATACTAATTTAATATATTTTATTGACTTGAACTTTCAAATTTATAAGAATTTAAAATTTGACTTGATAAGCTGCTAACCAACTTTTACTCATAGGTGATTGATTAGAGAGCTAGAGATGGAAAAGCTTTTAATGCCCTAATTCGAAATTAGTAACTAGTCTTCTAAACATCAGTCCAATTTTGTGAAAATAAACCAATTTTAAATCACTCGAATTCAATCAAAACACACGCGGTTTGCTTAAGACGGTGGATTGGATCCACGAAATAAAAACCCTAACTTAAAGATTCGACTCCCTCGAGCGCCCAAAAACCAACCCAAAGTCTCCTGCGAGCTGTGCGAAACCCGGAACAGCGCAAGTCCCATCTCCGCTCGTCGCCGGTTGCCGGAGTGAAGAGATCGAAGGACACTACTCGGCATTTCCCCTTCTTCCGCTCTTTCTTCTCCTCCGGCCGCTGCGACCGCAAGCGTTAGGCTCAGGGGCGCGCTCGAGGTTGCTGCTCCCCACGCGCGCGCTCTTGTTCGCAGGGACAGCGCCCCTCGCGCGTCCGCAGAGTACCCTCGTGCTGGTGAAATTGATTACTCCCTTTTTTCCTTCCTCCAGGGTCAATTCGATTGCTAATTTATCCTGAATCAGTAGTTTCTTATTGCTTTTGAATGTCATATGCAAGAAAACAATATTGAATGATCGTAGTTTAACAATATTTCTTTCCCTGATAAAACAAATATAGAAGATATGATCTTTGAGGCTCATGGACCGTGATCTTATGTGATTATATTATCATATTGTAACGTGCTACTGTTTTATGATAGACTTTGATATCTAATATGTTTAAGATTTTGCAAATTTTCAAAAAGAATGTATTAGTAAATACTTTGGTTTAAGGTATATTTTATTATAATTATTTCTTAGAGATAAGATGTGGTGGTCATCCCAATTCCATTAATAGGAAAGGAAACATTACAAGTTTAGTCCACACTCCCAAAAAAAGAGACCTAGCATGGTGTACGATATTGTCTACATAACACCGCTCTCCCCAGAAGATCATGATTATTTCACTGCATTCATATTACCCAAGATACGCTAAAGGAACTGCACGAAGACATCTAGTTCTGTACATGCGCCACTGAATCTACACTCCACTAACCCTAAAAGTGCCCCAGTAAGACATCTCTGTACTATTGATCATTGAATCAATTCCAGTCACATCCCAAAGAGCCTTGATCATGTGCAATTGCAAAAAAAATGTGAATTGTGTTCGTCCTCATATGCGCCGTCTCCCAACTTTGATTTATGATTTTGTTATTATTCAGCTCTGCCATTCAACTTAACGAGTTCGGCTTGAACTTGAAGGCCTATGAAGGCTATTAACAATTAAAGTCTAGGATACATTAGATAACTTCTTAGAGTATACCTATGGTGTGGGACTGTTGTTGAGGACATTCCTGGTTATTCTTTTTATGCTCGGTGACTCAAAAGGTTTAGAGTGCCTCACAATGCAACTGAAACCACTGACTCGTTGCATAGTTTCTAGGGGATCTTTAAAGCACGTTGGAACCACCAGCGAGGTTACCCTTACACATTGAAACACATGCATTATATGAGCCTTGTGGCTCCAAAGGAATGACATCATTATCAAAGTTTGAGATGATATATAGAAAATGGCATACACCACTTTTTGTGTTTGCATAGGGAATGAGAGGATGTACATGGTTAGCATCTTTTGATGGACACATAGCATGTATTCATTTTTTACTCTGCTTTCCCAAAAAATTACATATTATATTTGCTATAATCTTCCTTCCATCCCTTTAGCTCTTAAAGCCAAACTCCATTTGGAAAAATCATAATCTCATATCCACTTTTTTCTTGCACTTTCATGATGTTTGACATTTTATATTTTAGCATTGATAATGTTTCTTCACGCCTGTTCTTTTTTTCTTTTGACAGGTGACAAGAAGTAGGAGGTCCCATCACGTGCTTCTACTGCTTGTTCTTGAGAGGCCACTTGGCCCCCCACTGCGAGTCCGGCAATCTCCAGCAGTATTTTAACAGTCGACAGATCTAGTAAAAAGAAGAAAATTTTGGACTTTGGAGGGGAGGAAATAAGGGGAGAGAATAATAATAAGGGTAGGATACTTGGTTCAATGCTCGTTTCTTTCTGTCAGTATTTCTATCATGCTTTTGGTGGGGCATGAAGAGTTCTCTGAATTAGTAGTGTTCTTTAGTTCAGAGTTCTAATGTGCTTTCATATGTATGTTGTTAGTAATCTTGTTATGTTTATTATAACATAGTTGCCAAAGGATAAGTAATTTTTTGCAGTTATTTTTCTTTTTATTTGAGCGCCATTATACTAATTTTTATGCTACTTATGGAAAAAAAATAAAAAAGTATAATAAGACAAAAAAATTATGGTGCTATTTGTTGACACGTTACTAATTTTAGTATCAGCATACGTAAAGTTGTTAATTTGGGCCAGGATAACTGATCTCAATGTTGAAAGCATGAGCTTAGCGACAGATTCTCCAGTGCATTCTTCAAGTAGCAGTGATGATTTTGCTGCCTTTCTTGATGGAGAGTTGGAAGTAGCTTCTTCTGATACTTCTCCTGATGATGAGCAAGCCAGCGAAGATGATGAAGATGATTACAGCCTTCAACGAAGGTAATCTTGTCCTTGTTGACATTACTAGTCAGACTTGCAAAGTGTCACTTGATTTATTTCTCACTGTGTAATGTAAATGTTTGCTAGCAACTTGATAAGTACTCCAAATTATCAAGTGACCTTTATATGAAATAAATCTACAAATTGCTTTATATCAGATGAACTTTATGTTAGATGAAAGCTCAAAGAAGAATAAAGCAAATAGTTCCTGATTCATTTTTTTTTGCATACAGTTTCTGCATCTGATTTTAGAAGTATATGTAGACAAGTCTATTTTAAAAAATCTTTATGTAACCTTCCATAGACTTTGTTAGGTGCCTTGGGTAGTAAAGATCTATATTCAATCATAGGATGTTATCTCTTTCCATGTTGCTAAGGCCAAATTTTGATTTGGTATTTATTTTTCTTAGTGAATTTAGCTTTCTATGAAATATTTTAAGGTTTTCATTTTGTATAATCTTTTTTCCTGTTTATGGATTCTGACTAGTTTTTGTTTTGTACTTTGCAGTAGTAAGAGGTGCAAAATAGAGGAATCAGAAGATGTAGAAGGTGCCCAAGTATCAATTTTGACTGAGGCGACTAAAGAGATCATCGGTATTAATATTTATCCACTGAGTAATTAAATTAGATCCAGGGTTTCCACATGGTTATTTTAACTGGTATGGACTTTATTACGAAATTTGGGTTTCCACATGGTTATTTTAACTGGTATGGACTTCATTAGGAAACTTGGGCATTTATATACTGTGAGGATGAACTATCTTTAGGAAACTTGGGCATTTATATACTGTGAGGATGAACTATCTTGTAGAGAACTCTACAAACATTACATGCAACTTAGCCTGAATGCTATTAACATGGTATTCACAAGCTATCTGGTTGTCTAACTTTCTTGACTTTTTGTGTTTACATGTTAACAGAAGCTCTACAAACTAGAAGCAACGATGAACAAGCAATAATCTAAGATGGATAAAATTTCTAACTATCATACAAGATGGTTATCAGTCCCCTTTCGAAAAAGATGGTTATCGATCACAAGTAAACTTTACTGAGAACCTTGTTCATGTTGTCCAGCATATTATCAGTCAGGAAACTTTTTCTTGAGCTGTTCTAGAAGCATTTTGGAGAATTTGATAAAATAGTCATCTCTAGGAAGGATTCATAGTGCAAAGTTTGAATTGTCTTTAGATTTCTTTCGAAACTAGGAAGGAGTATTTATCATGTTATTACATCTTTCAAAGGCCAACTTATATGTAAAAATTTGTGAATTTAATATGCAATGTGATGTAGAACAAGAATAGTATTATGAGCCTTCTGCTCTAGTTATTGGTATTTAGTTATGAGCCTCCTGCCTCAAGGTTTAGTTATGAGCTCATTAGGGTTTTTCTTTTACTACCTTCATTTTAATTAGTTTTCTCTTTATTTAGTTTCCATGTTATTTGGTACATGGGGTGTTTTAGAATCCTATAAATATTCTTCTATGGTTCCTTTAGAACTTAAACTTGATGATGGACATTTCTTGTAAGTGGATAACTTAAGTAGGGTTTAATAGTAGATTAAGTAGGGTTTAATAGTAGAATAACTTAATAGATCCCCATCACAATGCTTCCATTTATTTATTTATTCTCAATATACGTGGACGACTACTTTTCTTTAGTCATCCTTTTAACCTTGGAAAATTGATTATTCTCTTTTAAGTATCATATATGTCACTTGCATCAATTAAAAAGGATGATGAATATGCATCTTGGGTAATTTAGCATGTTAGATGTATACGAGCTTCAGAAACTTCATTATTTATGATTGTATTTCCTAGCATTAGATAATGCTTATAGTCTGATAGAGTGAATAAGGAAATTTTGTGGTCAAATTTTATTGCAGGACCATCTGGAACACATGAAATTGATATTTGTCCTCCACATCCTGGATTTTTCAAAGGTATGTGCATGAGATGTGGGCAAGTAGAAGAGGATGACGGATCCGGAGTTGCATTTGGGTACATTCATAAGGTACCTCTTTCTGCATCAATGTGTTTTCTCCCTTTAACATGTACATGAAGACTCGTCTCAAATAAAGAAAAAAAACATGTACATGAAAACAGAATAGGTTTCACGGTTGTGGTTGCTGGCTGACATTTTGGGATAGTTGCTCTTCATGCTTAGATGAACATCGGCCATAAGTTTGAATCTATGTGTTAGTATTATGAAACCTGCAACTTTTATGGTTCAGATGCATGAAGAGTATTACCAACAACTTTTCAAAAAAAAATTTCCTCCACATATAACAACTTGGTATATCATTTGCATGTATTTCTTGATATGAACCTTCTCCTTCAAAATAATCTTGTCTCATGTCAGTGTTTGGATAAGATGGACTCTCTATTCATGAAGCATCTTTTTAGAAAAAGACCATACCTGTTAGCTATCTTGGCTTGCTATATAGGTGTTTATGCATGATATTTCAGGTCTTGTACGCACCAAACTGAGCATCATTTTAGACTGCGGAATTAACTGATCGTCATTTTAGAATTGAATAATATGTAAATTACCTTGTAACCATGACAGAAGAGCCCTCCTTAAAGACTACAGGAAACTATATTTTTTCATAGGACTTCTTTCCATATTTTTTTCCTTCCTAACAGTCCACTGCAATTGCTGATATCCAAATTTGATACTTGGTGAATAAGGTAGACTCAATTTACCATAACTAATCACTGGGTTTCTGATCTACACTACTAGTCTCTATGCTTATGGTTAGCAAGCCCTCTGCACAGCTTAGGAAATTGTTAGTTTGCATTTTGCAAACTTAACGTCAGGCTTGTTGCACTTATCTACTCTTTTATTGATGAGGTTTCTGATCTCTTTGATTGAGAAAAGGATGACCAGTAGAAATCTATTGTTATCCAATTTATTAAGTCCCATTTCATGTCATAGAAAACATAACTGTTTTATCTTTCTTGGTGTACATTCGCTCTTTTTTGCAGGATCTGAAATTAGGTAGTCAGGAAATTGAGAGATTACGTGGAGCGGATCTCAAGAATTTGCTGCGTGAGAAGAAATTGATTCTGATTTTAGATTTGGACCACACTCTACTCAACTCAACACGTCTTGTAGACATACATCCTGAAGAAGAATATTTGCTTAAGGAGGCGGATTCCAGTACAGGCATTTCCTCCATTTTGATTATACTTTAGATTCTGTGGAATCTCTTTTCATGTTCACCAAGCTTTGTCATATTTTTCAAATCCATCAACTTCCTTATCAATTAGAGCTTCATATTACTGTTTATTAAATCCTTTTTTAATACAAGTTAAAAGATTTGGCAGCAAATCTTTACTTTATTGTTACTGTTGTTATTATCTATCGTCAATTTTTATTCTTCCTTGAGTTGAGCCAATTAATATAGACCATGAAAGCTATTGTAAAATATTTCCTCAACAAGTACATATGGTGTTCAAAGTTTCAAACAGATTATCATACTTTTTTTCATATAGTAATGAAATTATATATGTTCCTTCCATCAAAAGTTACGTTTTCCATCTCTGTTTATTTTTTAAAAAGTTTTCTTCTTTGTTTATTTTATTTATGTCAGGTGTCATTTTTCTTTTGCAAGGATCTCATTTCAATTTGTTTATTCTATATTATTTTTCTAATGCAGATGATCCTAACCGAACTTTATTCAAATTGAATTCCATGTATATGTTGACAAAGTTGAGGCCATTCATTTACAAGTTTCTGAAAGAAGCAAGTTCAATTTTTGAGATGTACATATACACTATGGCAGAGCGTGCTTATGCATTGGAGATTGCTAAACTCCTAGACCCAGGTAATAATTATTTTGGTTCAAAAATTATCACTCAAGCTGATTGCACACAGAGACATCAGAAAGGCCTTGATGTGGTGCTAGGAGCTGAAAACATGGTGGTGGTTCTTGATGATACAGAATTTGTGAGCCTTCTTACATTCCAGTTTGTTGAACCTAAATATATTGTTTGCTTATCTTTCATACACTTTGGCAGAATCATCGTTGTTATATGTTGTAGTATCACTTTCATGCAATTTGAATATAATGAACACATGATTTGGATACTTCTGAAATTTTGTATGCTTTTTTCCCTTTCTGGCTTTTCTCTTACTAAAATGCTGAAGATGCCATGCAGAATTTAATTGGATTAAAACTTGTATCCATCCTTCCATTTAAAAAAAAGACTTGCATCAATCTGATAGGTACTTAAATATATTTCTTTGGATTAAAGTACTTAAACTAATTTTGGTCATGAACTTTTAGTCAAAAACTAGCTTTTAAGTTGTTGATATCAGCGAACTTTCAATGTGAATCCATTAGTTTGAACTCAGTTGACTGCACCCTTGGTTTCAATTGATGTAGTCCTGAAAAAGGTAAAATAAGAAAATAGTGTTGGGCAAAGTCTTGAACATGATTCCGCTGCTATGGAATTGGTTTCTACTAGGCAAATAGTGCCTATAATGCAGCAAATGATTCCTTAGCATGATGTGATTTATTGGTTGCTCATCTCTGAGGCAATTCTTTCTGGCTACTGCTTAGTGTTCCTCTTGGAAAATGCTTAGGTTTTAAGTGTCAATAGGCCTTTAATACTGCATATATATCAAATATCAAATGAGCAAGATAATCAAACGATGTATGGCCTTTCCATTCTCAAAGGAAAGTTGATCATGGTTCGCTGAGGCTTCAGCTGAAATGATTATACACATAGTTGAGCAGCTAAGCTACCATTTTTTAAGTTGTAAATAATGCTGTGCCATCAGTTTGGTGTTAGCTTATGATATATCTTTGCGTGAGTATTAGTTTATAGATTCATCCCATCAGAGTTGAATAAAAGTAAAATGCATTTTATGAGAATTTACTGGCAGTATGATACAAAGATCAGAACATGCTAAGGAAAATGCAGAATTCGATATTGAAATTTAGAAAAATAATGTTGGAAATATGAGCTTCGTCTTCGTGCTTTTGTTCACAATATTCTGGTTATAACTTCATTCTCTTTTCTTGTTTTATGATCCAAATGTGACTATAAATGCAGGTATGGCAAAAGCATAAAGGAAACTTAATTCAGATGGAAAGGTACCATTTCTTTACTTCTAGTTGCTGCCAGTCCAATGTCAATGCCAAATCTTTATCGGAATTGATGAAAGACGAAAGTGAGACTGATGGTGCCCTTGCAACTGTTCTGAATGTTCTGAAACGCGCACACCAGATGTTTTTTGACCCTGTGAGTTACATGCACGACAGTTTTTGCTGATGATGTGCTTGTAGTTTATCTAGTCCCTTTGTACTTACTGGTGCTAAATTTCAGGTCCTTGCTTCCGATCTCTCGTCTAGAGATGTAAGAGAGGTAAAACTAGGATGCATTGCTGTTGAATTTCCATCCTGCTTTTCAATCTGCATTACTCTTTATAAGCAGTCAGTTATTTTGATCCAACACATCTACCCAATCTTTCTGATCCAAATTTTTTCTCCATATTAATACCTTTAAAGGCCCAAGAGTTTATCAAACCCAGTGCGATAGTTGACTGTTGAACTGATTACATGATGACAGTAGTGCTAGTTCACCTACCACAAACTTTTTCCAAGTTGCTGACTTGCGTTCTCTTTTTTTTCATTAGGTACTGAAGACGATAAGGCAAGAGGTGCTACAAGGATGTAAGATAGTTTTCAGCCGGGTTTTCCCGAATCAATCGCGAGTTCAGGATCAACCAATCTGGAAGATGGCTGAACGATTAGGGGCCACATGCTGTGTGGAGGTGGACTCGTCTGTGACGCATGTTGTGGCAAACGATGTAGGAACAGAAAAATCTCGCTGGGCTGTGCGGAACAAAAAGTTTTTGGTTAATCCACATTGGGTTGAAGCAGCAAACTTCTTATGGCGTCGTCAGAAGGAGGAGGATTATCCTATTGCCAAATGATCTCTCTTACATGTAGTATGTATAGTCATTGATGCACATCCAATTTGTTACTCGAATTGGTGGTTCTGTTTGCAATCATATGAGCACGTATTTGTATTTTAGTTGCCTTGTTGCTAACACCAATATTTGGAGTCATTGCTCTCAGATTAGGAGCAAAATATTGTGTTAATGTTGAAACTCATATATGATCGCAGGTAATGGTCTCTTACCTTTGGGGGTAGTTAGCTCATCTTTGATTTTTTTTCTTAGGTGTTGCTATTTAAAAGCCAAATAGTTCCTGATTGATTCAGTCGGAAGCCCTGTTTAGATGCACGGCAATTTCAAAGTAACTCTTAATTTCATTGCCTTTTTGCCTTGAACTTCATCTTATAAAGAAATGCTTTAACTTTTTTGTATAATATATATATTATATGTCATTAGGATATTTTTTGAAGAACTTTATTTTATACTACTTATTGTTTTAAACTGGACAATTTAAAATACAGTAGATAATTCTATGTAGTGTTATCATATTTTTGCTAGCATCTTGTAATATTCTTTTACAGTTTCACGAGGTACTGTAATTAATAAGCCCAGATGCTTAATTTGAATATTATCACATCATATTAATCCTATAATTTTATTTATGATTATAATGTTTTCTATTATATTATAACATTTTAAATTGTATCATAATGGAGTATAATTATATAGAATAAAATAATATATATTTAAAAAAAATTAATACATAATTCAGCATAGACTACTACCTAACAAAAGATTCTCAAACTATAAAAAAACAACTCTTGCATTTGCCATCTTACATTGAATGATTAAATTGCTTGATTACTACAAATTGTTCAATAAAATGCATGACAATTTTTTTGTGCGAGTTCACATATCCAAGAAATTCCCAACAATGATTTCTTAAAGGAAAATTCTAAATCCTCCTAACTCATCCTTCTAAAAAACCTCCTAATACTTATATATTAAAAACATCCAAAACAATTGATAAAATTACAATGGCTGCCATTGTGAGTAGTAGAAGGATTTTTAGGCCAAAAATTAGAAGAATGTAGCACCTCTCTTTCTTAAATTTGATGTTGTCCCGTTTCTTACGTCCATCTTCCTTTTAGGACAAAACAATATGTGGCAAGTTTCCCTCACCGATCAAGTAATTTTTGTTTTGATATTTTGGATGGTAACTATTTTTTTTTCATTATAATCATCGTATCCAGAATTATTAATTTTGAGTAATTTAATTTGAGAGGATAAGTGATCTCTCCCAGTAAAGTATTGACGCGAGGGTTCAAACTCATGACTACCAGTACTCTCGTCCCTTGATTCTGGAGCTTAATCTCGTTTGTGGTAAAGTTTTGTATCAAGTGTGAAGATTTCAATCCTTCTCGAGTTTGATTATCTTTTCAACCATGAGGTGCGGTGTGTCGGAGGAAAGAGCCTACTCACTCCGTGTCGAACTCTTCCGAACCCACGGCAGCTCCCTCGCCGGCCTCATCGTATGCCCGACTTAATTCTCTGTTCTTAAACAATCAATGGCCATGTTTGTCAACTTTCTAGTTTCTAATTATTTCAGTCAGCTGTGTCACAGGCCCTCGGACACGACGTTCATCCGGATGAGTATCATAGATCAGGAATCAGAATTCAAATACAAAGAGTCTTGGGGTTGTCAAATTAGTCTGCTCTTATGTATCATGTTCACTTCTTATTTCAGCTACGTGCACGGCAGATTGCCATACGAGCTGATCAATGCTGATCCTGAGCTGCGCCATCTCCTGCTCAGCATTCCCCAAACCAAAATAGTACGTAATCCAACACGATAACATTAATTACGTGCACAAGATCGATCGTGTTCTATCAAAGTCTAAGATTGTAACGCCCCCAAATCAGACTTTGCCATCTAGCAATAATCTTGACTTGAAGATGTTACCACACAATATCATTACTTTTGGTTTGACCA
The DNA here is from genome assembly GCA_001647135.1 of Pontederia paniculata. Taxonomy (NCBI): domain Eukaryota; kingdom Viridiplantae; phylum Streptophyta; class Magnoliopsida; order Commelinales; family Pontederiaceae; genus Pontederia; species Pontederia paniculata. The sequence continues at coordinate 298 of LTAE01005028.1, read as the reverse complement.
TTTGACCGATCAACCATAGGGCCACATCATCTAAATACAATACTTTAAAACTAAACATCTTTGACATATAGAAAATACTAATCAATCTGTTACATTAAATCCAATAGGAGACAAATCCATCAATAGACCATAATAAAATATTAAATAATAGAGTTCAACATTCTTTCTAATCAATAGAAGACTCCAAACTAGACCAGCGACACATTAACCAGGATCATATGTCATGTGCAAGTAGACCATCACGAGCTGCATCATCATCCACACCATCATCAATACCTATTTATCCTCAGGGCGGCCT